>JAVQJG010047938.1:0-25102 GCA_036024015.1 Craterocephalus amniculus
AAGTTTTGTTTAAATAAAGTAAACAATGTAGAGCGAGTCAGACAGGAGTTAATGTGCTTTCTTGTTTTGCACTTTAGTCCGTCCAAACAACTCAGCGGCCGATTTTCCCACAGAATGTAGGCTCCTGAATGCGTGCTCGAAGCAGAGATGTCTGTTACCTTTGAAAGAGAAGCAACTGGCAAGATGTAATGTTGTGGACAGGTACCGCCCAAAGTCATCCGTAAATTAGCGGGTCAACCCGGGTCTGGCGTTCACACCGCATGCCAATCGTAGCTGAGCCGTTTAAAGCTGATTTTAACCCGGGTCGCTTGCCGAGTCGATGGACGCGGGTCGCTGAGCCTTTCACATCGGCACCAAAAGCCGATTGTACGCGGGTTTAAACGGGTTTTTTGACCAGTGTGAAAGGGGTAATATTTAAGCTTTTTAAGGCGGTGGAGTTGAAGCTTTGGTCTGAATATCTGTGATTCCACTCAAACCAGCACAGAAATCAAACCACAGCTGATTGTCATTTTTTACATGTGATCAGCCTTTTCCAGTCATTTCTCCTCCCATTTGTATTTCTGCATTTTATTGTGCTTTACCTGGAACTGACATCCAGATTCAGAGAAACTTACCCTCTGGTTGGATTGCATTGTCTTCTGTAGGGTTTCATTACCTCTTTAAACTTTTCCTTTTTTTTAATGAATATATAAATATAAATTCTCCTTTTTGGCTAAGCAGATTTGTTCAGCACAATACAGCAGCCAGACCATCATGGTGCTGCTGCCACGCTGGACAAGACAACACAGGGATTAAAAAGAAATAAAATGAATGAATAGATATATAAACTGGAGTGTTAAAACCAATCCGAAACATCATTTACAGTTAGATTTAACTCATAAAAACAGTGAGGTGTGTAAGCAGTGCTGTAACCGTAAACCTCTTCCCTTCGCCCATTTTCTTTTAAAAATATCTTCAGTTTACTTATTTATTTCATTATTTACTTATTTATTTGTTAGGGACATTGCATTTATGCAATGTTACAAAAAAAGATGAATTAAATGCAGCTGATGCCCAGCAAATAGCAAAGAAACTTGTATAGCTGTGTTTCCATGACAGTTTCCAACAAAGTAAAAGAAATATTTCTTACATTTTGAATTCAGTGGTGGTTAGAGCATAAGCGGTAATTCTCAGAAAATCCAAACCTGCGAGATTCCACCAAGAGGAGGATGGAGATATGAAAGATGATGGAGCATCTGGAACGGCTGTTTTGTTGCCATGACTACTGCTGTCCTCGTCAGAAGATGAAAGCAGATCTAGTGTCTGATAACAAACGAACCTTGATGAGTACAGCGAGAATCAACACTATGAACTTTATCAGATCATTCTGTGTTACGTTTGCAGTTTTTATTGCAATATTTAGGATTTCCACGGTTGTTGGAGTCATGGAAACCGGCTCAGGCATTTGGCCCTTTGCTAAAAGATGTAGCCTGTGTTTATAAGCCGTTCATCAATGTCCAGCCTAGATCTAGACTGCAGCATGATCTCTCAACCAATCAGGTTCTGCAGCTCAACTTCTGATTGGTTAGTAACGTATCAGGTTAAGAGCAAAGCGGCATTCCTCTCATACCACAGGTACAGTAACTGTTCGAAACATTTTAAATTTTTTCCTGAGATCTGGCACGATGTCAGACTACGTTAAGCCCAGCATGAATCATACATTTATCAGCCATGAGAGGCACGAACCGGCCTCAGATCTTCAGCTGCTTTTACAATCCTGGGAATTTAGTTTTCTGAAACTGTTCTTGGAATTTCCTGTTTCAGCTTGTTGCCTTTGTGAAATGTGAATGTTTGCCACTGCATGTTTTGGGCTGTACGAATCAGTTATTCGGTGAAACGAGTCTGTTTCCACCAAAGTTTCCACAGTTCAGTTCAGGACGCGTCCAAGCGCACAGGCAGAAACTGGGAAGGGTGAAAGAATCTGTAATCCAAGCCATTCGGGTCCAAATCTAACTGATCTGATCCTAAAGAGAGGGGCTTGACATAATGCAGCCCAATGATTGGTTGAAAGAGTCGCTCCTTCCCACATGACTCGCCAATAAGAGCAAATGGGAGCAGTCCCATGTTTAAAGATACAGTGTATTTTTATTTTAAAGCCCACAACAAGAAGAAAAATTCAAACTGAGGGATGACCGGAGTTGGCTTCTTCTTTGTTATAAATCAAGGATGTGTTCCAAACCAAGACATCATGATTTCTCTCAGCAGATGCATCCATCGCTAGGCAGAGATCATTGTTTACCAAAGCGGGCCGAACCGTCCCGTCCTGTGACGGACTCCTTGCTGGAAACGGTTGTAGTAAACTAAATGTGGCTGGGACAAAGGAGGGTGAGGGCGGGCGTTAAACCCCAGCCTCCCGGGTGAGAGTCATGTGTACTGACCAATCAGCCAAAGGCGCGATAAAGGAATGAATGAAAGGGTCCATGATCCGTCGGAGGCAAAGTGACGGACATTTAACCGTCATGAGATCTGGTCCTTCGAACTACAAGTGATGTTTGTCCCATTTCTATGCACTAACTCTTTGTTTATTTATTTTCAGCTGAATGGCTCGACGGTGTCGCTTGCGGAACATCGTGATCTGTGTGTGCACGGCATGCGTGTGCCTGGTCCTGCTTATCACCTACATGTTTGTCATGATATGTTTAAACATGAATTCCCTCGCATCGCGGGGTGCAGACTCCCGTGTAAACCAAGCTCACTTTAAGGCCCCCGGATCACTGAGTCAGGATGGCTTCGCCCCGAGCCCTAAAACCTTCTGGGATGCCCACCTGGAGGGAAATGCCCTTTGGAATCAGCTGCAGCAGACCATCGACCGCCATTTCAATCCAATCCTGCACCCCAACAAATCCACGCCAACGTCAGCAAGAATAAGCTCTGATGAGGTCCTACTGCAGCAGAGTTTCTCGGAGGTTACCGTCATAGATAACACGAAGACTTTGTTTGACAATTACCCCCAGCAGATACAACAGTTTGTCAGCTACATGCTGAGACGGGACTACCCCGTCCTCATCCAGCCAAACGGAGTATGCGGCGCGAAGGCGAGGGGTGACAAGAAGCGGCCTTTGATTCTCTTTGCCATCAAGACAACAGAATTTAACTTTAAGAATCGCCAAGCCATTCGGAAGACCTGGGGGAAGGCGGGATGGGTGGCGGGAGAGGCGGGATACAGCAGCCAGCAGGGAGCCTCCGGAGGCTACGTCCGCAGGGTGTTCCTGCTGGGCAAACAGGACACCGGAGAGCTGGGGACACACGTGGCCGATCTGCTCGCCATAGAGGGTAAAACCTACGAAGACATCCTGCAATGGGACTTCAGAGACACCTTTTTCAACCTCACCCTGAAGGACGTGCTCTTTTGGAGTTGGTTCTCACGCAACTGCGGTCCGACTCATTTCGTCTTTAAGGGAGACGACGACGTCTTCGTCAACACCCCGAAACTGATCACCTACCTCCAGGAACAGCTTGAGAACCCGACGGCACAAAGCAGCATGGAGGACTTCATGGTCGGGGATGTTATAGCAGCCAGCGAACCCAACCGAGACAAGACATCCAAGTACTTCATCCCGCATACCTTCTACAGGGGGCTTTACCCCATGTACGCAGGCGGGGGAGGGGTGGTGTACTCAGGCCAGTTAGCCAAACGACTGCACAAGATATCCAAAACGGTTCACTTGTTTCCCATCGACGATGTCTATGTGGGGATGTGCATGATTTGGCTCAACGTCCTCCCCGTCCACCACCCCGCCTTCCTCACCTTCGACTTCCCCCAGAAAGAACTAGAGGAGCCGTGTTCGTACCACACCGCCCTGCTGGTCCACAAACGGACCCCCGAACAGGTGGTCGGCCTCTGGGCTGACCTGAAGAAGACGTGGCCCCAGTGCCGGGACGTCCCGCTGAGGGGCGCCGTGGACGCAAACGTCTCCACAGAAAATGTGGGCGAATCATAGCAGAAGCCCAGAGCAGCGCTCAGTGGACCCATTCATGCTCAAAGTTAGACGGACATATTCCATCATTCCACGTGCGTTTTGAAAGCGCTCGTAGGTGTTGGTGCTGCACGGTGCAGCTCACCTGTGACCAGCGAACACAACAAAGAAGGACTTATGATGTTCGTAATGGCTGTAAAGCCTAAAGATATGTACAATAAAGGCAAGATGACTCACCCACACTGCCGACCAATGGAGTCCACCGTCTCACCACAGTCAGATCAATCACTCATAACAGTGATGTAAGAGGGCAGGAACTTTTAAAATAACAATAACTCGAGGAATTTTCTACCGATTGTTTGCTTTGATTGATTGTTTGGATTGTTTGTTCTGATCTGAACGCTCTTAAAGGTCACTTCTTTTTTTAGAAGACTTGTTTGAAACAGTTCGATCTCACAAACGTTCCACTCAGCCACCCGTCATATATCTGAAAACTCGCTTCTACTCAGAGTCGAGCTTGACTGTGGTAAGATGGCCGCCGGTGAAAAGTCCGCCATGAAGCTGGTTGGTGATCCACGATTAGCTAGACATCGGTGCATTGAAGGAAACCGACACACACCTCGCTTTGCCGGTCACTGCAGTTACAAGACGGGCAAGTTCTCTTGTGCTTCAGACGTTTGAAGGATGTTTTCAACTTTTGTCAAAACTAAGACACAGTGATGAGCTTTTTTGTAGCTTGAGAGCGAGGCAAACATGCACTGATCTCAGAACAGGTTTCATTATTAAGTCCTGTTGTACTGTGAAAAAAATCTTAATAAAAACTGAATAATGTACTGTATTAAGATTTAAGAATCTGATTCTGCAGGAAAATCTTCCCTCTGTGTTTTACCATCATACATGTGGTTTAATAACATCACTGTGGCTTTAATCATGCATGGAAGTTGGTATCGTTTAACTCGGTATCATCAGCCCATTTGATTCTGATCCACCTTAAAGTCGCCCTGCATGCAGTTTATTGTAAAAATAACTGGTCAGTACTTAGCATGACATGTCGGAGGTCCTGGTTGATGCAGCTATGGTTGAAACTGTAACATAAAGATAATTTTTTTTGTTTAAACAGACTTCAAAGCAGCTGCTTATTTCTGAAGTTTTTAAAAGGCTGAATGATGAGCTGGCATGAGATGAGAGGAGAGGAGGGTTTTTCCACTCTCGTCTCTACAAAGATGAATAAATAAGCTTTTGTGTTTGCAGAGTTTTTGTTGTGGTCGAACCAGTTCTGCAGATTTTCTGTTCTTAATAGAACAGAAAATCTCCTCATACCAGTTATCTTCCATTAGATTGATTTTGTTTGCATGCATGTATATATTACATGATTTTTAACATATCTCTTTTATTTCTTAATTATATCCTCCTTTTTTACAAAATTCTATTAAAATTTTGCATCTTCTAATTAGCAGAAAACCGGTGTTTCCCGTTACAAATAAACAATGGCAAATTGGGAGGGGGATCTGGGGAGGGGCTTCTGATTAATACTTTAAGTTTATTAACATGGGAACCAAGATAAATATCTGTTTCCCTTTTTATTAACAGAATTTTTTAATCTTGCATCTAATGAAAACGTGTTTTTGTTGTAAACCCTTAATACCTGAATTTATTAACAATTATATAACAAAATAACTACAGGAATGAAAGAAAAAATAAAAATATATAAATAAAAGTTTTTAAAAAATGAGTCAAATAGAATAATCAAGTAAAAAGAAATTCAATAACAATAAAAGGTGGATTGTAAAAAAAATTGGTCACTGGAGGTGAACTGTTGTCTTTTCATGCTCTGCAAAACACTCTGAGTTGATTTGGCACGTTTGATTAACAACAACCTGATAATTGCTGGGATGGGCTCCAGTTCCATGTGATCCTGAACTGGTTTAACTGGTACAGACAATCAATAAATTAATTTTTAATAGATTAAACACTTCAAGTGTATATCCGTTTTTTTCTTGTTGAATGTAGCTGAACAATCCCTTGAGGCCATCACTGCAATTAGCTGTTTTCTGGAACTCTCCAGATTTTTATTATTTTTTCAATGCAATTCAATTAAAGAAACATTTTATTTTATTGTATTTAGGTTTTATTCCACTAATAAAACCTAAATATAATTCAGTCTCCAGTTATTTGAATTATTTACAATTTAGTATTTTCTTTAATGGAAGGGGATGAATAACACTGCATTGATCTGCAGCCAACCAGTGTGTGAAATATGGGCACATATTTCATGTTTGAGGCTTCGGGTCTAAAACAGATCCACACCTCAGCCAGTAGATTTCAGTAACATAAGAAGAACTGAACTTGTATTAACTGGTTAATTACTGGTCTTTCTCTGGATTTTTGCATTGAAATGAGCTCATAACTGGTGTTTAAGGGTTTCCAGACAAAAGTTATTGATCCTGCTTGAAGTTGTTAGTAGTAAATACACCATTCACCATCCATCTGTAAACTAGCTGGACATGCACCATTTCAGAAACCTTTTATTTGTCATTTTCACCCTTTTGATTCAGATATTTTCTTGTTTAGTGTTGTTCATTACAGTGTTGTGCTTATTTAAATTAAGCTGCTGTGGAAAAACAACTTTCATCACCATCCGTTACTACCTAGTGCAAGAAAAAGGAAATCATTTCTAATGTATTAAATCTGGCAACTGCTCTTAGCATCACGTTTCTTCAGTTCAGCCCTAATGGTGAAACACGTCTGATGAAGTTTCCCCGATACCCGGGGAGGGACAGGCAATGCAGAGTTCTTGCTGAACTGGCTCCACTGACGTTACAGCTGTCAGCACGAATGTTAAACACTGAGCTTGTTCTTAAAGTCTGTTTTCATCCGTTTGCAGAGGAAAGAGCTGTGTGAATACAAAAAATGAAAAATAACTGGGAACTCTGCAGGACACGGCGTTAACCTGAACCAGCTTCTTCCACTTTAATCGTTACAAAAGCCTAAATATGCAGATCAGGTGAAACCGAAGCTGAAAACATTCTGTTAATTATTCATCTAAATCAAACTTGAACTGCCTGAAATCTATGCAGCAGCAGCAACAACAACAGCAGCGCCGCTCTATAAATGAGCTCTGTTATCAGCGCCGACAGGAGCCCGAAGACGACAGATTCCAGCTCGTATTTTTGGTTACATTTCGCTCCACTTGGACAAAGCAGATTATTTTAGGGGTGAACTGCAAACAGAGGCCACAGACTGATATGTGGCCAGCAGGGGGAGCTGTTGCATGAAGATCAACATAGAAACGGTCATTAAACCAGTCAGAGGAGCAACGAGCTGCAACATTTTCACAGCTCAGGCTCTGGATTGTCCTCCTTCCACCAGCCACCTTCATTTCTCTGTCCTTTCCCCTTCCTCGTCATCCTCGCTGTCCTCCTCCTCACTTTCACTATACTGGTAGTTACAGCGGTTGGTGTTAACAAAGAGGTCGCTCTCATCGTCTTCAGAGTCGCTACCCTCCTCCTCTTCATGCTGCTTGTCCTCCTTCTGCTGCTGTTTGTTGCTCTTGTCCTGCAGCTCCTCCATGAAGCCCTTCGGCCTGCAGGTGGAAGAAAAGCCTCCATGAGTAATTCCACTGACTAATGAAGGACATGGGGGTGTTTGTGTCTCTACCCACCACAGCTGCTGCTTCTGCAGGTACTGAATGTGATCTTTGTAGAGAATAAAGCTGATCTCCGCCTTCACCTTCTCTCCTTCTTCAATAGGATCCACAATCACAAAGTCGCCTGAGGAATCAAGAAATGATTTTAGATTCCACCAAATACATCAGTAATAATAATAATGATTATTATTATCATTATTCAGGACAAGAGCGCCCCCATCGTTCATCTTTGCGTACGTACCTCTCTTTATCCAGATGTTCTTGCGGAACTTGGTCGGCATGCTCACCAGGTAGGTCTCACCCTGAGCTGTGACGATTTCATGAAGGTTGTTCCCACGGCTACCGATAACCTGACAGAGTACGCAGGTAAAGGATGGAAAGAGGTTTTTTAGGGTCTTTTATGTCTTATTATGACAGTAGTTAATGTTGTATTAACTCTTATATTGCAGATTACAACAGATTCAAGGTTTACCTTCACAATCCACTGGTTTTCTGTCGGCGTGACAAACTCTCCCAGAACTTCCTTGACAACATGTTTGCGTTTGGTGGCCTGTGACATTATAAATGGCAGGTTACTGGTTCCTTCGCCAGCTGAGAAAGAAGACAGAAGATGGTCAAAGCTGTGAGGTTTATTTTTATTTTTTTCCTCATACAACATAATTAGTGTTTTAATTTGTTCGAAATAGTATGAAGAATATTTCTGAAATTAGATAACATTTGTCTAAAACAAGTGTTATAAAAATGTTACTACTCCTAAAAGTAAAATAAATGATTAACTTGCAGTTAAATTTGGAGCACAGTATCCATATAATTCATAAGATACACCAGGGCTAAGTGATAAAAAACAAAAATTTATGTCACAATTAATTGGACATGCTACTTTAATGACAATAAATAAGCAATTACTTTAGTACAGTTTTATTTTTATTTCTTATGGCTTACTGACAGTTTTTGTCACAAATATGTGTACAATAGAAGAGCAGATGTTGATTTTAAAAGTGACTACATATTGTTATTTAATAGGTACTTTTAAATATAGTTAAATAGAAATCATCTAAATAATGATGAGTCGATTACTGGTTCTGAATATGGGTTTGGGTTAATGTTTGATTAACTTCCCAGCCCTAACATACACGTTATTTCAACAAAACAAGAAACAACAAAATGCTATCGGGCCCAGAATGCGAAGGGTCGCAGAAAATGACGTTACACCTGGAAACAACGCGCTGACCAGCTAGCTCAACCCACCAGAGTAAGTAATTAACTACAAATCTCCTGCTTACTCCTTTCTTTTAGCGAAGGCTTTAACTGCTTAAACGCTTTCCATTATCTCCCGGAGACTTTTTATCTATAAACAACGGGAAGATCTTTGATTAGTAATTAGTTTAATCATAACATAGCATGTCGGGTTAGCATTAGCCACCTGGAAACATTTTCACAAGGTTCCTACCTTGAAAGACAGAAAAAAAGACTATTGATTTTCTTTTGAAACGGAATCCGTCTCCAAACAGCACCAAGAACAAAAGTTAGACAGAAGCCAGAAGCTGAAACAAATGCACTCGTGTTTCTTCTAAATACACACCAAAGCGGCTGCAACACTTCCGGTGTAAGCGGTGTCACACCTTAAAATGTATTTCCTGTTGGTTGAAAGGCGCCGTAAAGACTGCCGAACATGTAACTTCTACAATAAAAAAAAAGTCTTAGATTTAAAATATGTTGCTTAAAATTTTCTAGAATGGTTGTGTTTGATTTGAGTAATGAATTAGCTAATAATAAAAAAATTTTTAACTAAAATCTACTGATAACGCCGCTTAGTTCTTCCGGGGTTGTACATTTGCATTCTGGGAAACTAAATTCTTTCTCAATTTGAGCAACATTCAAGATCAGCAACATTTAAACCAGTACCTCGCAACCTTTTGGGATCCAGTGACCCCAGCTAATATCCAGGTCCCTTTTTTTTAACAAGTAGCATCAGCTGGAGAGCAGAGATGCTGCTGCATCTGTGTCTGATGCTTCTCTGATAGTGTTCCACTTCATGCATAGAAGTTTGTTTCAGCCATAGAACACTTTGTTATGTCAGAAAGTGTTCTCATTTTTTTATAAAAATGATCTCATGGATCTGGTAGCTTTTATAGACCAGGAACTGAGATGCAGTGAAAACCCAGGATCTGAGCCAAGGCGGTAGCTTCTGTGTAAATAACACCTGCACTCACAGGTTAACTAACCATGCAACCGCAAATATGTTACCTGGATCACGTTCAGATTATGCAAGTCCCGCTGCACGTCTGGAGACTATCCAAGATCAACAATCTTTGCATGTGTTTAGGAAAAGTTCTTACTTGTATGGGTTATTTCTCTACTTTGACTTGCTCTTATATATGTGTGTATGCCTAAATCCCTGGCAAACAGTCATTGCTGTGTAAATATTGGTTGCTATTAAAATTGTTGAATGGGAAAAAAACAAATGCCAAAAAAACTAACAAACTTGGCATGTAGCATCCAAAATAACTGGAAGAAACTCCAATAAAAGCCTCTACAGCGCATTGGTAACCAAAGACCTTTTCTGCTTTTTGGCTATAATTTATTTCCCAGATGGAAAACACATTTACTGACCCGGCGTTGGTTAGAAATGTGTCACTGAGGTCCAGCTTCTTCACGAAGAAGAAAACAGCTTAATAAAGCTTAACTCTAAAATATTAGTTATTATGGAGTATAAATCAAATCATTATTATTGTGTGCATAATACATGATCAGCAAATTATGTAAATTTAAGTGATCTCTGTTCAAATGTGCAGACAAATATCAAGAAAATTTAAAACAAAATGAATTTTACATGACCAAATAACAAAAATACCATGAATAGTTTACATTTTTTCCCATTCCTCTTGTTAGATTTCATATAGTGGTTTTGAAAGAGGTCCATAAATGTTAAATAGGACATACATCATTTAATATAATTCATTAATTAAATGCACATTATGATTATAAACATAAAAAAAGGATTTCTTTAAACACAAAGTGGGATTTTACAATCTTTATTCAACCACCATTCATTATTCACTCCAACAGCAACAGGTAATGCAGTTCTGTAGTAATGTGCCAAATCTTGTCTTTCTAAGAACAAAAAACCTGTAATATCAGCACACACACACTCGTAATGACACGTTTGAGAAACGGCGCAGACAGTAATCAAACTTCACTTAGTTACTGTTAGTAGAGACGAGTTAGAAGCACAGACTACCTGAACCACAGAGTCGTTAGGATCTGCTGGGATAACGGAATAAAACACAAACACAAGTTTAAATCATCTCAAATTTCAGAGTCACATGAAAGCAAGCTTCATCAGAGCTGGTTTGTAAAAGTGACAAGCTGTGAGGCGTGAAGGTAAAATACATGACGGTTTAACGGAAGAGAAGCATCAGCAGGACTTTGTGCATCTGACGTTGATCTGTGTGCATCCTGTAACACTGAGGTGGGACCAGCTGGGGGCGCATGCACACAGATGCAAGTTTGAGCTGCTACTTTAGTTGACTACAGCAGATGAGCCCATCTTGTTGATGCCACATGCATTGGCGCCCCTGTACAGGTAGTAGTAACCCTGCAAAAAACAGATACAACCAATTAAAATAATGCTTATTTTACTTGTCTACTCTCACAGCAAATCATCCAAATAAACACAGTATGAGGCTAAACTGCAGTGCAACACATGAGCCCCGACCAAAGAGTTGGAACCACATCTGTTACAGTCCACATATCACGATTTAACAACGTTATACTGAACACATAGCGAGTTAAATATCAACAAACGGTGTTTGTAGGTGTGATTATCCTACCTGCTCTCCATAATCTTCCCCCCAGCTGTTTTTGATGGCCCAGAATGGAATTCCTTTACCTGCATTCACAGAAACAAACATTTAAACGATTCCTTCTTCATGCTGACAAACAAATCGGCCTATCAGTTCCTTTTCAGGGGCAGAAGCGGATTAAATACATACGTTGTCCGTATCCCACCAGCAGCACAGCGTGGTCGATCATCCAGGGGTTACAGAAGATCTTCAGAGGGTGAGACACACCTTTTCTATAAAACTGCAAGGATAGAAATAATTAGGTGAGGTATTTTTCATATAATTTAGGTGCATATTGCTGTCTTTTTTTTAGCTGTGAAGATGATAAACTACGGAAAGTATCGGATCCACTGAAAAAATCAATAGAATTCTCAGAAAAAAACCCAAAATAAAGACTTTTTTCCTGAAAACTAGAAAAAAAAATCAAGGATTTTTTAGACAATGAAAACTAAAATAAATAAATAAATAAATTAAAGAGGGTTTTAATTAATTCATTAATTCAGACTTGTCCCCCAAAAAGCTATTTTAAAAAAAAATCAATTTTAAAAATTTTTTTAAAATTAAAACTAAAAAATAAATTAGGGAACATTTCCCTATTTAAAAAAAATCAGATTTCTGATTTTTCTTTCCATAAACTAAAAAAAATTCCAAGGAGGGGTTATTTTTAAATAAAAAAGTCTGAATTGTGAGTTTTTTCTAAGAATGGCCCTGATGCTTTTCATATGAATATTCAGCGGCTGCAGAAACAACTTTTCCAGCATTTCTAGAAGTTTTTGTTAAGCTTCCTCAGCGGGTAAAAGTAAAAATGAATGAGGAATATGAGGTAACGTTCACCTGCATGGCAAAAGCATTCAGAGCGACAGAGATTGGTCCGTTCTCTGCCAACCACGCTGCGATCTCTGAGGAGAAGATGAAAGCAGAAAATGAAGGTTTGCCAGCTGAGCAGCACACCTCCGCTCAGCCTACTCACCCGTCTCGTCTTTGGATAGCTCCACAGAGCTGTTGATGTAGGCGGCCACCTTCACGTTGCTGAAGTCACACTTCTGCTTGTGGCCGGTGTAGGAGTAGTCCGTTTCAGTCTCCAGACCACCTGCAACACACATGCAGCATCTGAAGGTAGCAGCGAGCAGGAAAAGCATCCATTTCTGGGTAATTCTACAGGAACTACTGGGAAAATTAGAAAATGCTGGAAAAGTTGTTCTATTCAGGCAGTTCACCATAAAAGGTGAAACTTACACATTTTATGTACAAAGTAGAGATTTTACTTTTGGGGGCCTGACATTTTATTTAAAATAGATTTTATTTTATATAAATTTTATTTCAAAATAAATTTCAAGCAATATTCTAATTTTCTGTGTTTTTTTATTTGAACTTTTCTGAAGCAGCAAATCCTGATCATTTAAACAAATAAAAGCAGAAATAAATTGATTTGCATATTTGTCCACATGTACATTTCATCTTTGGAGTTAAGTTAAAGAAATATTTTATTTCACTAAATTATAATTTAGCAAATTTTTCTTAATCATGCCTTTTTTTTAAGTCTCCAGTTATATGAATTATTATTAGGAAGTTAGTCTTTTCTTAACTGGAGGGGGACAGATGATGTAGCAGACATGCGTATCATAAAACTCAGCTCTGCATAAAGAAAAGTTAACAGAATATGTGACGATGCAGCTTCTTACCGAGCTTCTCAATAGCTTCGTAGGCGTTTGACGGCAGGCCGCCTCTGCACGCCTGATCCAGCCCGTCACAGTCCACCAGCTCTGGAAGGGACGGATCAATACGTCAATGAGACACGTCTGGATCGCTAATCTGATTATTTTAACTTCTGGAGGAATCCAGCCCAGTTTCTGAGAAAGATCGAGATACGTTTATGTTTTTTGGAAGCCAAACGGATGTTTTCTCTGCTTGATGCCGACAGTCTGACGCTTCTGAAACAGACTCTCCATCAGCACAGGATGGTCGTTTAAGAATCCGTTGGGGTTGAATAATAAGCATGCAGGAATTATCCACTGAGAGACTCTTACCTATGAGCTGATTAAACCTGCGTGGTGAAATTTAATCTGATGGGATGGGCAGCGAAACCTTTTCAGATCAAGGGATTTACAATCATTTCTTAGCAGGTGTTTCATGTCTTACCCTGAATCTGAACTGTAATGTTGTAGGTAAACAGAGAAGCAGAAAGAAGGACCTGATGTGCACGTCTGGCCTACGATGGACATTTAGGTTGAAATAAGGGAAACTGGGCTGAAAACAGAGAGGGGCAGCAGGTGGGTGTTACCTTGCTCAGAAAGGGACAATAATGTTCCATTCTTCAGGAACCACTGGCCCTCAATGTTCCCTGTGACAGAAAATGCCCAGCAAGAGCCACACATGCCCTGCAACACGCACACACACACGCACACACACACACACACGCACACTGATTAGCACAAACATGCAGCAGGAATGGTTCGATATATAAATGTTCTGGGAGACATTGTGTGTGCAGTCGGACCTGTGAGGTTTTGTTCTGGCTGAGCTGTAGTGAAACTCAGATGTTTACCTGGTTCTTCACAGGACTGACGGCTCCTTGATCCCTCCAATCCCAGCTGTCGGGGGCGGGGCCTGTGGCGGGACGAGCCGGTTTCATTGGTCGGTGCAGATTCCACTGACTCAGCAGCGGGTTGAGGTACGTGGAGCGGAACTCATCCTCTGCAGAGACGGAGAGGTGCTGTTATAGAGGAAACTTTAGGTAGAAGCTGCTCGGTGGAGCTGTGGAAGCACGTGCACGTGCACACACCCGTTAGGTCGCTGAACTTGGTGACGCCGTACTCGGCCGAGCCTTGGTCCAGGGACTGGAGCTTCTCGGCCGTCTTCAGGTTCTCATGGAAGATGCGCAGACGGCGGTCGGCCTCTGAAAGTCAGACACAGGTTAAGTCCTGAAGCGCTCCTCCCTGGTCTTAGTAGTTCTGCCCGATTATTCTAGATATGCAATTTATAAAACAATAGTAACTCCAGCTCTGTTTTTTCATGTGAGGCAGCAGGTTTTAGCTTATAAACATTTCTAAGGCAGGGAGATAACTTTTTCTGTCTTTTATTTTTTGTAAGGTTCTGAGCCGAGTTACTGCAGGCGGGCAGGATTATGTATGTATTGTATAAAATGTAATCAATGAAAATAATAATTTTAATCTTTTATTTTCTATTTTTTAATTTTATTTAGATTTAATTTATTTATTTATATATTCATTTATGTGAATTGTTTACATGTGCACTGTAACTTCCAGATCATAACAGATACACAAAACTAAAAAAAAAACATTTTATATATCATTTAAAACACATAAAATAAAAAAGAAATCAAATAAATAAATAGAATATGATACCGTGTTACTGAGATTAAATATTGTTTAAAATTAACTTATATTTCTCCAGAACATTTCAAGTTGCTCATTAAAGAATCATTCATTAAATGCAAACATCTTGACAAAGTGCTTGTATTTTCCACTAGAACAAAGGGGGAAATGATGGCTTTTTAAGGTTATTATGTTATTATTTTCCTGGTTTTACTGCAGATTCCATCCTGCTATAGACCTCCTGACATAATGAAGTCTCTCAGCATGCGTCCTGTACTCACCCTCCTGGCTGCTGTACACCTTGTTGTATTTCAACATGAACTCCTTAAACTGGCCCAGCAGCTCCACAGACCCCTGGCGGATGAAAACAGACCAGGAGGGAACGGCATCAGTACCACGGACCAGCAGAGAAAGGTAGCTCCCTCTGATTGGCTAACGCTTACCTCCACAGGACGGCTGGTGGTCGGGTCCTCCAGCTGGTTGGTCTCTTCTCCTGCAGCATCAGCTGATGGGAGAAACATCGACCAACATGAGTTCAGGATGGGAACTAACATGATGGATTATAATATTTATATGATTTAATGTTAAAGGATGTTTTTACATGACGGAAACCCCACCAGGCTTTTCGTAAAACAGCTAACAGCCAGTATGGGAGCTCCACCTTTTGCCTCGTTTATCTCTCTGATTGGTGCAACAATTCAGCAACACGAGTAAATATCAGAGTTACATAACAAACTGGCTGCTTGTCAAGGTCAGAGCCGACCAATCAGAAGAGGGTTAAAAGTCTTGACCCCCCCCTCCTGACTTTATGCTCCAGGACATGGGGAAGCATAAACAGAAATATTCATTATCCTGATAAACCGGTCATTTCTGTACGCAGTCATCTCCAGGATCCTTGAAGGACTTTCCAAAACTCTTCTTTAGATGTTTCTGGCTTTGTTCCGTTTTCTGTCTGGACCAGGTTCTGGGGTCATGTGGAGTACCTCATCCTTTTTCCCTGTTTCCCTTCTTTAAGAATGGCGTCTCCAGGGTCAGAGGTCTGGTACAGGATTGGGTACAGGTATTTTTAGGACCACTTTTAAAACTGACGAGAAAGCGGGAGCAAACCGTAAATGAGGTATTTTAAATGGAACTGTAAGTCATCGGACTGCAGCCTTTACATCAGCCCAGCTAAATAAAACCCTAGAGACACAAAAAGACAACCCAGTCCCGATAAATAGCTACCAGAGGAAAGAACCATCACTTTATTTTTCTAGTTTTAGGTTTTAAAATAAAGAAAAAGAAACTTTTCCTCTGTGGGATGTAGATGTTTGTTGAAAAAAGTCCATATTGCCAAAGTACAGAAAATAAAAATAGATTTTCTTTCGGTGTCATTATGTTGTGGAAATTCATTGCGATTATTTATTTAAAACCTGCTGAACCCACAATATCTATATTTAAGAACATTTGCTGGTTCTTTTTCATTTTACCCGACGTTATCTAGGGGAAAGGTGGAAGGTCCAGAGAGCCACGTGAGGGTTTCAGACCCCTGGTTGAACCTGTTTTACCGGATTTTACTGAAAAGATGAAAACAGTGAAACCAGTGAAGGAGCGGAAATAGTCTATATGTCCTTAGTTAAGATAAAGGAGTAAACGTGTGCGTCCCAGCAGTAGCAGGAGCCAGATGTTTACGGTGCAGACCTTTTGGTTGGCACTTCTGTTTGAGCAGGGTGGAGGAGCCTTGCCAGGGAATGTCCCACACCTCAAACAGGCATATTTCTGTCTGGAAATATGAATTCACAACACAGAAATTAGTTATTAGCATTAAATAACAACTTAGCTGAATCATGTGTTAATCACTCTGCAGGGCAAATGAAGAATAATCCAACAAAGGAAGTTTTCAGGGAAAAAAACTGCAAAGGAAGTGAAAAGAGTAGGACTGCATGCAGGCATGAGGCCTGAGCGTGCTCGGGTTACTACGAGTCAAAGTCCTGTCACATGACCTGATGACTGGTGACATCCCCACTAAATAAATATACCCTGCAGAAAAAAGCTTGTATGCAAAGCTGGATAATTCATGCCTACTGGCAGGACGTTTTCTGTCTCAGGCTTAGTCTCTTATCTGTCTTAATAGTAGAAATCCTACCTTGAGTTGGTGAGGCTCAGGATAGAAGTCACATGTCCGGAGCATGGCAGATTTCTTACACTGCGTGTTGCTCAGTTCCACTGTTAGAGTGTAGCGGATTCCTTTAACCAGCTGAAAAACAGATTAATACACATTATTTAGAGTTAGAAGGAGAAAACTGTGCCCTTTGGAATGTTTTTACAGACACATGAATAAAATGAAGACTGTTATTTGCACAGTGTATATTTATCTTGATTTATTTTGATTTTAAATTACTTGAATTAACATTGATTTTTATATTTTTGTGAATCAAACATATTTCTTTGGCTGCATTGAGGACCCATTGCGCACAGATGAAGATCTTACTTCCGGTTTAGATTAAACCGTTACTATCCTGCAGAATGTAAATTTGGTAGAAAATTTGACAAATGTTAAAACCAAAACACACGGGCTTAGTAACTGTCGGCGAAAAAATTTTAAGTGCAAATAAACCTTTTACAGAATGAGAGCTGACGAAAAATTGCGCTTACAGTTTCTGCTATTATTTTGAAAGCAAGTCACCTTATTTCCGGTTTGAAATTAGCTAATTCTAGCTAACTTGACCTACCCGCTTCCAGCGTTTCTGTTGTTTACAAGGAAGCATCCATAAATAACTCTTTAATCTTTAAACAGGAAACAACACAATTCCTCATGATATAGCAGCGACCCATGACAACGTTGAATGACATTCTGAATAAACACAATTATTTTATTTTTTTTACCTGTTTGGTAGCAGAGATTAACCGGCTGACTCTGCGGAGGTGCATGGCGTTGGAGCCCCGGTTGTATCGCTCCTCTGCGAAAAGCAGAGCCTTTGTCAAGCCCGGGTCCGACTCGTGTAGGCGGATTGGAGACCCGGGCGGCCCGAACAGAGGCCGGTCGAGGTCTTCACCAAGCCCGAGCACCGAGCCCACTGCGGCGGCGAGGGCCAGCCACAGGATTAGCGGACAGACCATGATGGCTCCCCGCCGGTGTCAGCAACCAGAAGGACCGGTGTTCAGTCTGAGCCCCGATAAAAAGCGTCCTGTTTGCTTTCCTGGAAATAAAATCGATATTAGCTCAACTGCAGCGGTTATGCAATTGTAACATCCTTGTTGCCAAAATGAGGCTGCGAGGGGGAGGGGGCTGAGCGCATTACCGGGGGGGGGCTTATTAAAGAGACATTACACTTGCGCTGTTAATTCATAATAAGGCCGGTCACATGATATTCATGTGTGTAAAGGATTTTTAAAAACATCTTAATTGAATACTTTCATTTACTGTACAAATGTTAAATGTCAGACATGTAAGATAGTTTGCAGACCTGGTCAAATGCAACAAACGCACAAGAGATGCGAGAATAACAAGAGGTGGACAGATTGAAGATAAAATAAAAAAGCAAAAAAAAGAAATAAAAATACATATAAAGTATGAATGAATGGTTTAAAAAAAAGGGAAATGACAGGAGAGTTCGATGTTTTGAGAAAGGAATTGTCAGCTAATATACTTGACATATTTCACTCACAAATTTATGCAGGTAAACTGTAAGTTTTGCTGTCGTAAATTTCTACTGATGCTGATCCTTATAAATCCTTTTATTCAGGTATGATTCAGGTTTTCTAGTTTTCTTCTTAAAAAACAAAAATACGAACCGTCAAGTGACATAAATAAAAAAAAAAAGTAACCCATGGTCACAAAGTCGTTACGCTGAGTGGTTGCAAGATAATTAATCAGTCAGCAGGAGATTCGTTCCCATGCAATACTAACTCATGGCCACACAGTATTTTTAAACTACGAGGTTCTATTATTGTTGTAGTTTGTTTTTTCTGTGGATGTCACCATTCAGGATATATACATAAGAACAGAGTAAGAAAAACAACAGCAAGTGTGATACAAACTTTCAGTGGTGCTGGATTCAAACACTAGAGGTCGACAAACTACCATTTATTTTGGGTTTTACTGCAGTTATGAATTACAGAGAAACGTGAAAATAAAATGCTGGATGAATGAACATAAAATTGGTACAGTTTGCGTAAATTTAGTAACAGTTACAGTTGAAACTGAGTTTCAATTTTCCCCTTTTCTCAACTTTTATTGACAGCCAGAAGAAAAACACAGTTGAAACATGTATGAAATTATAACGTCAATTGACAAATGCGCATCTCAAATGTTACAATGTGATAAGAACAAAAAATACACACGTGCACAAAAAAGGAAAATGAAATAAGAAAGATAACTAAATACACAACACCTAGAGATCTGCTATAACTAAAGTTACATTGTTTAAATAGTTTCATAGTTCTGTTTTTTTTTCTTCTTTTACAAATTTACAATGTCATTCCTATCTGTTCCAAGGTCTGATATTCTATAGTTGGAAAAGGGGGAATTTCACACAGAATTAAACCATTATTTTAGCAGTTGGGTTTTTATGGTAACCTTATCACTTAATGTGAATTTGTGGAGTTATTTTTCTTCCTATTTTCCCTCTAACATCCACAAAATGTGTTTTTTAGTTTTTTTTGTTTGCTTGTTTGTTAACGATTTTCAAATAATTTTGTGCAAATGATGTTTTGCGCAAATGGCTCTTTTATTGTCGCGGGTTGTGTCCGGAAGTGCTATGGACGCTGCTACTGTTAGCATAGCATAGCCCCGCTCGCTCTACGGGAAGGAACATATTTTGCTAACGGCTATGCTAACGTTTTGACACCTTAGTGTCGCTAGCTCTATCGTGTAAACAACAACGTTAATTTAGCCGCTGTATGACCAAAGTGCGGCCGTGAACGTTATGCCTAAACTATATTTAGGGATCCGGTTGTATTCTTAGCATTAGCCTCTGCTGAATCCCTATTCCGACTGGCAGACATGGAGGCTCGGGGGATCGAGGACATGTTTGACTTTCGTCGGTAAGTCAGCCAACGGCTAGCTAATATTAGCACCTCAATAAACGCAAAGCTAATGCTAATTAGCCACGGTTGCGGGGATTGTATTGTTAAATAATTAAGGTAACATTAGCATGTCAAATACTTTATTTACCATTTAGTGAATCTAATCAGTCGGATTAACAACTTTTAATTTTAGATGGTTGATATTTGGTGAGAAATGTAGCTAATTAGCGTGTGCTGGAGACGTTAATATAAACGATTTGTAGCTAGTTAGTTGTATTTGACTCCTACGCGATGCTAATATCATTGGACACGTCACACTGGACCATCACCTGCACGGTTCAGTGCGTGATTTACATAACATAGCTGGCCAAAAAGACTTAGGTTTTCCTCTTCCTAAAAAGGCGGCTGCCCCTTTGAAAGCTTAAAGGAAGCTTTAAAAATAGCTCTCCTCTTTTTCTTTTTTGGAACGTTTGAGAGGATTTTTTTTTTTTTTTACTTTTTTTGTAGAAAAACAAAAACGGCCACCGTCGTATATTAATAATGGTCTTAATTTTCCTCATACATGAAATTAGAGCCCATAAGTGTAAAAGCATCCGGAGGTTTCTGGCCAGAACTGAGCTCCTAAAGAGTTTCAACTACTGACAAGCTCACATAATTTGTAGAAAATTCAGTCGAATGGAAATTTAATTATATTTTTCACTGTGGGTTCATACTCTACTCTGCTGTGAAGAGAAATATGACACTTAATGAAATCACTACGGGATTAACCAGTCTCACTTATTGGGGTTTTAAATGGAGAGAATGATAAAAAATTAAGGTTTTTTATGTGGGTTGTAAATGGACTCAGTTTATTTTATCATTATTACAGAACATAAGGCAGCACAACAACATCATCAGCAGAGACTGTTGATGTAGATCAGATTTATTTTATTTCTGACCAAAATTTAATGGAAGAAAATTGAACATTTAATACACAAAATAAAATCTTTATAAGTTGATAAAAGCTTTGGGATGGGGTAAAATACTTCTAGGCCTAACCTTTTTGTCCACAATAACTTACATGTTTAAACTTTCACAGCATTTCGTCAGGATATTTAGCACATCACAAACCATAATACACAATAATGTTACTCTACTGTAATACATCATAATGCACAACATAAATTGTTTTCAGTATACCTCATTTATAAGACATTTTACAACAGGAAAATGTTATTTGGCACGAGCAGCCACTAGTTGGGCATATATTGCTTTTTCATTTTACTCACCAGCTGATCCATCAAATAAAAGCAGGTTTTTAGGAAGTTAATCTTAGCCTTGATGTTGTCATGACCAATCTAGCGGTGAAGCTTCACTTTAAATTTTCAGTGTTGTCCTTCTTCTCTTAGATTATGATAAAAATACGATCTACAACTCTGCTCTGTTTGTGCCACAGGTTTCCCAAAGATGCTGCAGTCCTCCTGCTGTTGCTGATTTACTTTCCAGTCGGCGTTTGTTTGATGTTAATACGGATTTTTATTGGTGTTCACGTTTTCTTGGTCAGCTGTGCACTTCCAGAAAGTTTTGTTCGAAGGTAAGTGAAGCGTCAGTGGTCCATTAACACTTTACAATCAGGTTTGCAGTGAAGGCAGCAGTGTCTCATAACTAATGAAAATCTAATAATAAATGTCCATTGAGGTAATTGGTAACATATTATACAACATACACTCAGATTACTTGTTAAAGTTGTTGCTCCATTTTTTCTCATAAAGCCATATGTCTGATCAATATAATGTAATGAGACTACTCAGTGACTGGGATCTCTGTGTAAGAGCAGTAGATTGTAACCGTTTTGGAGTTCCCTGCAGACATTTAACATGAATGATTTATCCCTCATCGATTAGGCTGAATTACAAACACTTAAAATGCTCTTCCTTGTGTGACTTTATTTTATTTGTGCGTGCTTTCAGATTTATTGTGCGAGTTATGTGTTCAGTCCTGGGGATGCACGTGAGACAGACAAATCTCCGCTCCAGGGACAAAAACACCAAGCTGTACATATGCAATCACGTGACAGAGTTTGACCACAACATACTCAACCTCCTGACTCCCTGCAATACTGTGAGTGTTTCTCTTTCAGTCTTTGTTTACCTTAAGAAGCAGCTTAAGCATTTAGACTCCATGTGTTACGCGACAACATGTTTCTTGCATCGTTTGTGATGCACCAGTTTGCATGACTGCAGTTGTATGATTATGCATGTGCACAGTTAAAGCAAAGCTTTCTGTGATATTATGGCTTTTCTATTTTTTCTAAATGGCTGTTTCAGTGTTTTTAGTTTTCTATAGCTCCTTTTCATATTAAAACTAAAGCAGTTTCTCTCCATTATTTGCCAACTTCATGTCATTGTCACATCTGAACCTCTGTGGCTGTTTCAGTGAAAATGCAAGATGGAATTAACATAAGCGGGTGGATATATTACTTTCATAGGTGCAGATGGGTGCCCTGGTACATGTATGCTTTTTAAAGTCTCACTTTCCAGACAGTCCTCATATGTGGTGTTAAGTTTTCTGGCTTACATATCTGGCAAGGTGACACTTTTGATTTTAAAAGATGACAAAAAAAATTTAAATATGTTAAACATATTATATTACATAGGTTAAAACCACCCAAAGTGGAAAAACAGAATTTAACTTTTATCTGTAGCACTTTTCAGGAGTACTTTATTTGTAAAACACATTTCATGTGGAGGAAAACTCAAAGTACTTTACATAAGACATTAACAGCATAATAACCAGGTGCAAAAGAAACATTCAGTTCTCATGCAGCGGCTGCATCATGAAGACGTTATAGTTAGCTGTATCGTTATAGCTGTTCTCCTTCCACATATTAACCATCACAAATGGAGACGACGCAGTTTGTGCTTTCACACAGCCAGCGTCGTACCCTGTAACAACCTCCATGTTGGGGTTATTTAGCCATTCTGGCTCTGAGGTATCAGCATCTCATCAGTCTAAACCCCTGTCCTGCATCCATACACACACACTCACACCCAGGTGCATCTTCTGCCTGGAATGTGCTGTATATCTGAAAGTCTGTATACTTGCAGGTTGGGTTTTATTTAACATTTTTGGGGGGAATAAATAAGAGTAAAGTGAGTTTTTTGAGCTTGCATTGTGTATCTTTATGCTCATCAGCCCCAGTTAGAGGGCTCCACAGGCTTTGTGTGTTGGGCCAGAGGCTTCATGGAAATCCATCCAGCATCTGGCCAGGCTGCCATAGGAGAGTCTCTTCAGAGGTACTGCTCGACTGAAGGCCCCTCACCGCTGCTCCTTTTTCCAGAGGAGGACACCACCAACGGCCGTGCTGCTTTACTCAAGTTCAGGTAAGATTGGTCCTTGTTGGAGGATTTAATCACAGCATGAAAAGCTTGTTGTTTTTTTCTTTTCGAAGACAGCACATTTATTTATTATAACAATTCAAGTATTTCACATATATATATATATATATATATATATATATATATATATACACACACACACACACACGTGTGTATTACTTCAAGACTTTGATGTCATGGTTCAACATTGTTTCCAATACAAAAGATTAAGTTTTGTGCATTTTTTAGGCCTATAGTTTTTTTTATTAATTACAAATATTTCTTAAAACACTTAAGTACAGTTCTTTTTTTTAATGCTGTAATCTCTCAAAATGACGATTTATCTTCAGATTTTTCAATCATTAATGGAATAGAAACAATAAATGACAGAAAATATTCTGTTGAGACGAGCCCTGCTGCAGTGATGCACGTTGGAGACTGTGGATCTGCGCTGAGTAATGCAGAAAATGTGATGCATACTTAAGTTTTATCCTGTTATTTCTGTCATCCTTTCACACAGTATTTATTATCTCTGATGGGAAACCATGAAATCTCCACTCATGTACACACCCGTGTGTGTTTATGGGTTTTCTTGATCTCTGGTCACAGAGAAAACTGGTTTCTGTTGCTTTTTCAGCTCAGATCACTCAGTGCATCATGTAAACAGGTGACTGGGTTCACCTGGACCTATCAGCTCACGGAGCTGCAGGCAGACGTAAAATATGAAACCCTGATCACACATTATTTTCTGCAGTCTGGCGTTTTCACCATGTTTGCACATTTGTTTCTGTTAAGATAATGTACAGAGAGCTGAAGTAAATTCATTCTGTTACTACAAGCTCTGTAAAGGTTTAAAATATGATACATTATTCTCATTTCATCACATTTATACCATGAGGAAGCGCTTCATTTTTAGGGTCGAAGTGTCCCTCAGTTTGCTCAAACCACAGGTTTGTTGCTTCACAGGCCACGATATGGCCAAAAAATAAAATCTCAGATTTTTTAAAACCCAATCCGATTTTCGATTTTAATCGATTTTCTTTAATCTTCCTGTCTTTTTCTTTAAAACAGATCACAAATATTAGATTTATGGGAAAACATGCTTTGATTTCAATCACCCATTCAGGAAGTTGACCTAAAAAGTGCAGATATTTTAAGTTGTGAAACAAACTTGTAAAACAGGCTGGCAGGCCCTGTCACTGTAAACGATGAAAATATAACTTTCACGCTTACAGTTGTACAGGTGAGGGAAGGCAACGCCGGCAAAATATTTCCGGCTATTTCAAAAAATTTAATCCTCTTTAATAGCAAATTCGATTTATCGATAAAATCGATTTTTTTCGCCCAGCCCTATGTTGCAGCTGTAAACGGAGCACTAGTCTCTTCTGATCTGACTGTTTCTCTGCGGCAAAGTGGACGTCGGTGTTGTGCGTCTGCACACAGACTAACCCCACATCTCTGCCTCTCCCAGTTCCTGGCCTTTCTCTCTGACGGACTCCGTCCAGCCTGTGGCCTTACGGGTGACCCGACCTCTGGTTTCTCTGGTAACCGCTTTTTAAACTTATCTACTGTTGTCATGTTGATCATTCCTCTGTTATGATTAAAATAATTTATTTCATGATTATATATTTTTTTATAAAATATGGTATTAAAACGCAATATGACATGACTGACTTTGATCCGTCCACAGAGCACGCCAGAGTCCAGCTGGCTGACGGAGCTCTTATGGACATTTTTTGTTCCATGTACAGTGTATCATGTAAGGTACTAAATAATTTGTCATTATTCCCATTAGTAAATGTTTAAACTTAATTTGTTTCCTCCTGCTGTTGATGCTGATTAACCCTCGTATGCCCCCTGGACATTTTTGTCCACTTAACCAAATTCAAAGCTCCCTCACGGATAATCACCCGGCTCACCGGAGCTGATTTTTGGTGAAAAAGTGTCATCCTGTATG
>JAVQJG010047939.1:0-15213 GCA_036024015.1 Craterocephalus amniculus
CTGCTTCCTCGGTTGTTAGCTATCAGCCAACTTTCCTCAACACCTAGTGTTCTGGCGCCGACATTACCAAGCGTGCCCGAGCCTGGTTCAAGCACTGGCATGTGAACACAACTCAGGAAATCCCAGGCACGGCACGGGCCCGAGCACGCCATGTGAAAAGGCCCTAAGTCCACCCAGATTTCCTTGACATTGTTGAGAAAATAGTCAGATTTTCATCTGTTCTATTTTGACATGCACAGAAATCCCACCCCAGCAATGTTTGAGTGTCTGCTTCCACTGTTTGCCTGGATAACTCTGTAGTATTTCTTTAGTCATTAGTAAGCAATTCCCTAATATATACCTATCTTTGTCATCTATTTTAATGTAAGTGGGAACATAGCTCACAAAATAAGCTTCATAATTCACAGAAAATAATGTCAAACTATCATTTAAAATAATTAACTCCATTCATCCATCTTCTGTACAGTACCTGCTTATTTTTGTGCAGAGTCATAGGAATCTATCACAACAGCTACAAGATGAGAGAAAGGGTAAGGTCATTCATTGGGAAGATATCTGTACTGGTTACAAGTCAAGTGATAAGTGTATTTTTCCTGAAGACTTCCATTCAAACCTTTTTTCCCCCACATAACTGCCCTCCGGCTGGCCATTCGACAGAATGTTGGCTTACAGCACTTCCGCTGTAGATCACCATGTAATGGTCACCATGTAAATGTCCCTTTATACTATCTCTGAGTACATCATAAACAATTTTTCATATTGTGCTTAATGTGCCCCAGAATAAGTTTAATCAAGCAATTAGTGCCCTGGCTCTAGCAAATGCCCATTTATTGCAGTTAAACCTCAAGTTTAATTTCTCAGTTACCATATCCTTTCAGTTAGAGTCGACACACAGGTCTCTCCTTTTGTTCAGGACTTGAAGTAGTTTTGGATATGGAAATACCGTTGTATATGGAAATACCGTTAAAATGTTTAATTTGTTTGTTTTGTTTTGAAAAAGTAATCTGTTGTTTTACATCTGACTGAAGTTAGTGTTGCAGTAATTTGTTAATTCCCACCTGTTAACAGTAAAAACTTGTTTTCCTTTGGCCAGTGTGGATGTTGCAGAGTAAATCTTTCAGTGCCTATGTTAATTACTTTTAATATTGAGCTTCAGTTGTGTTCAATACATTTAAATTAGTACTGCAAAGACAGAGGAAGCCAACCATGTAAAATCTGTTTATTTCATACGTTATGCTAGTTTAACAAAGTTGGGGCAACGAGAAACAAGGAGCTGGGCAAAGTAACATTTTTCTGCCAATATGAACACTTTCTCTCCAAAAATCCAAACGTTACTTCCAAAAGGTGTACAGCACTACTGGCAATTAACAGTGTTAGCACTGACTCTGGCGGTGCAAGCACACTGTTGAACATTTAGTTCTCTACACAAGGGTACATTTGCATCTCTGTGAAACAGTAGTTACACTGTCTAAAAGGACCAAAAAATTGCTCCTGCTGTTTTACACAGAGACATTTCCCTTCCAGACTGGTTAATGAATATGATAATCAAGGTACATTGATTCTACAATTACAAATAATAACTGAATACATCATTGTCTGCTGTATTAAAAACAAACCGATAATGCTCGAGCTTGTAAATTTGCTACTGTTACAAATTCAACCCTCGGGTGCTGCATTTTGTCATCGTTGCTAGTTTAAAGGTGCCTAAACACTCAAAAAGTAGCAGCAAGTTGAGCAGACTGCACTTTCAGACAAAGGAAAAACAACGTTGCATTTATATCTCTATGCACTTTTATCCGTCACTAAAAGACTGACTCTTGCTTTTACTGTATATTACAGGTTCAAATCTTTCTCAGTTTTGAGATAAAAACAACTTAGGGAAAGATGAGCTGATAAAAGAAGATAAGAAATGAAAACTTGAAATGGAGGGCACTATGCAAAAAAGACAATTCAGTCAGCAATGAAAGAGGTAAAATGAATAACTGTGACCATTTCAACTGTCAACATGAGAGTAATGCTCACAGTGATAGGGGCCAATAAAATAAGATTTTCATTTGATATCTATCAGTATGAGAAAGCTGTTGAACAATTTTAAAGCCCAGTGAATCTTGTGACAGAGATTTTGTGGCCGGTCAGTACAGACTTGAAACGGTCTCTACCAGTATACGGTATCTACCAGGATAGTGACAGAGAACTGGAGAGATGAATACTGCAGGAGAGAGACAATAAGAGGACGTTGGGAGTTGATTGCCGAGCTATCAGAGAATCCGTTGTTTAAATGAAACATTCAGCATCTTGGCTTACTGACAGAGCAGACTTTTGGTAGATGGGCTGTGTATCTGACACCAAGCTGATTATTAAAACAGTTCACACCATGATGTGTGCTTGCCCTTTTCATGGTTCATTAACACAATGAGATGTCCTTCCACATTCAAGGCGCAGCCCATTAAGCCAGCCATTAAATCATGCATAATGTGAGAAAATGATTGAAAAACAGGAATGTGCCATTGTAGATAATGACAACTTACTGTGGTTAAAAAGCTATGCTTCAAAGGACACAAACACCTGGAAGGAAAATGATAAAGAAAATGCAAGGTTTCTATTATTTTACAATAAAAATGTCATTATGTTTACTGTGGCAAATCAAAAAGCAATTGCATTTCATTTTCATCCAGCCATGTTTGAGTTAGAGCAGGCAATGACATTGAAAGAACCCGCATGCAGTGTGTATTTTGTCAAAAACACAACCCAATCTGAGCTGTGACCATATGTTAATACACAGTAGATATTAATCTGAATGCTTTCATCTATCTGCTTTGGAGCTCAGTGATGTAATTTTGATCTTGTTCTGACTTATGGCATTGATAGTGAAGAATTTATAGTTTTTCCTCACAATCCCCTTCTGTCTGATCATTTCTTAATAATGTTTGAGTTTGCTTTCTTGACCACACAAATGCTGATAAGAAATATAGAAGATGTTAGTCAGATTGTGCCGTTACCAAATTTAAGAAACTTATTTTGGCAGTATTTTCTACAATGCCTTCATTTCTACTATGAAACAGATGGTGCGGTTGGAAAGGAAATGATGTTCATCTGGTCAAAAAGAGTCTCATTTAGTTTGGAAGGAAATTTCAATCAGGAAGCCAAGAAAGCTTAAGCAAGCTCTAAGACTAGAGCAGCTTATTAATCATCATTGATAGAGGAGTACCAGAGCAGCCTCAGGTGTCTCTTCAGTACTGCAGCCAGGCTGACCAAAAGCCATGGTGCTGTTGAGCCATGTATTACTCTTTGATTTGGCGACTTTCTGAATTTATTCATAAACCAAACCATTACAGAGAAAATCCAGAATATTCTTCCTACTATTGATGATAACACATCTGCAGCAGCTTTAGAGACGTCTTTGGAGCCTGAATTATATTTGTACCATTTCCGTCCTGTGCAGCTCTCTGAGTTAACCAAAATAATAATCAGGGGTGTCAAACTCTAATCTTAGAGGGCCGCAGTCTGGCAGGTTACCCTGGTCCAGTTTCTAGAGCCGCCTTCTTCCACTTTAAAATGAGTGGCGTTCTTTCAGAGAGTCATGCGGAAAAACTAGCCCATGCTTCTGTTACTTCAAGGTTGGACTATTGCATTTCCTTACAGATGGACTGTCCCAAATATACCCTGAAAGGTCTCCAACTTAGCCAAAAGGCTGCAGCCAGGGTTCTGATGAGAACCAACAGCAGAGATCATATTTCTCCCATTGTAGTTTCTATTCACTGGCTCCCTGTTAAGTGTAGGATAGAAATTAAAATGCTTCTCTTCGCATATAAAGCTCCCCACAACCAAGCTCCAGTGTATATCACAGATCTCATACTTACATACTGTATATTCACAACAGAGCACTTGCTCTCAGACAAAAATGGTTTGATAAGCAGACACCCTCTCTACCTCAAGATCAGGCTTAAAACCTTCCTTCTGGATAAAACTTAGTTATTGTTGGTCCCTTAGTTATGCTATTGGCTAAGACTGCTGAAGGAAGTCTTATGATGCACTGAGGATTTCCTCATCATCTCTCTGCTTTTTATTTTCCATGTATAAACTTATGACACCATTGGCATCATTACATATTTCTCTCTCACCAGATCTTCCTGGATAAAAGTTATGTCTGTTGATCTCACTTTTGTATTCTTTAGCAAGTAAAAGTCATTTTTTTAGTGTACTTGTGAATCATAAAACAGAAAAGTCCTGCAACTATTGGAAATATGAAGGTGTTGCATGCTGAAAAACTGTTTCTATAGATTGAGGTTTTCAGGATTCACCCTGGCCAGCTCGCCAGTCCGTCACAAGGCCAACGTGGGGAGACGAGCAACCACTTCCACTCACTCTATGTTTGAAATGTTTAAGATGTCTGCATGCACAGCTTCACACTCAGTAGTTCTTGCTTATAACTACCCTGTTAAGGCACCCGTCTATCATTTCCGACAATTGAAAAAGGAGACTGAGCTGAAAAAAGGTGCCCAATTATCCACATGAGGAAGATAAGAAGAAAATGGAGGAGGCATTTGCGATGAGTCACATGAGAATGATTACATAAACTAATCCCACTGTGAAGCTAAAAGCTTGAACAGTCTGTGGATGAGTAGGAGGCAGTGGGGTTAAGACACTTTAGTAATCTTGGGCATGTAAACACAACCTAGAAATCATCTGAGAAAGCAACACTAACATACAACCACAACTTTTATGAAGTAGGGCTGCTTTGTAAAATGCAAATTTTTCAGAGGCTCTGTCTCTTTGAAATGCTCCTTTTATACCCAGTCATGATACTGACCTGTTCCCATTCAACGTAACAGATTTTTTTTGTTAGTGCCAATTATTTCTCCAAGCTTGTTCTTCCTGTTCTTTTTTTTAAACAGGTTGTTGCCATTAAATTCAAAACAATCTAATATTTTGTGTGAAATTGTAAAATGTCTCAGTTTCTACATCTGATATGTTATGTTCTATTGGGAGTGACATATGGGTTTTCTGATAAATGTAAATCATTGCACAGTTGTTGTTTTTTTTCATCTTATACAGCACTGCAGTTTTTTTGGGAGTTGGGATTGTAAAATATGTGATAACAGTTTTAATCATCATTCAGTCATAAAGAAACAGCAGATCTCACTAGCACTGTGGCTGAGCACTTAGAAATTAACAACAGGATTTTAATAAAGGCAAACAATTACCATAAAGTCCAAAAGAAGGTTGGTTTTAATGTTCTTTTAGTAGTTTATAAACATGTTCTTGGGCAATTTTTATTGATCTGACATGCTTTTAAGTATGAGCCATTGCGGACCCTGAGGTCTTCTGATACTAAAACATATGGCAAGACGTCCTTTCACCACTTGGTCCTGTCCATAGAACAGCCCGCCTTAGAACTTCATGGTTGCAGGAACTGATGATGTTTTTAAAAAGATGCTCAAGATTTACATTTTCGTTAAGCTCTTGACCAATTCTTCACCATATTTAGCTATTTATTTCAAACCAATTTGCACTAAGTTATCTATCTATTCATATTGGTAAATACTTATTTAGCCTTTACCCATGTGGTGAAGTGTTTTATTTTTATACATTATTGTTTTAGATGTTGTTTATTTTTCAAGGTTGATTTTTTTAATTCAGAAATGTATTTTTCTTTGTATTTCTTTCTTTCTATCTGTCTGTCTTTCTTTCTTTCTTTCTTCATTCATTCATTATCATTAGTTTGAGTGTGTGTGCATGTCTGTGTGTAAAACAGAGAAAGTATGATTGTGGGTGTGTTTCTTAAATTGTTCTAACTTGATTGTGTAATGGCTTGCGTTTTTAACTTTCACAAACATTTTTGTCATGGAAAACACTTTGTTCTACTCGTTGTAGGAAAGTGCTTTAAAAATAAAATCTGATTTGTTTTGACTTCATTGGTATTTGGCTTATTAAGATTAAAGCTGTGGTAACCCAGATGGTTTTCAAGACCTTTAAATCACGAACGTTGGATATCTGGTCTCATTTGCCCTCACATTGCCTCTAATAGTCACCTCTATATTGAATTTTGCATGTGCAGTGTTAATTTCAGGCAGTGTACAAAAGGCACTTTGAACCAACACAAGTTACGTGACTCGACGGCATAAATACTTGAAAACGTAATGAAGGGCACGTATATCATCACTATTTCAAAAGGCTCAAGAACATAGTAAGTAAAATATGATGACACTTCGCAGACAGAAAGGGAGAAAAAATCTGTGCAATTAATTTTGTCTGTGCCAGTGTGACATCTCATAAAATAACTGAGGGAAAGCCCATGTTATAAACAGATTACATTGTCACAAAGCGTCAATAAACAGCAGCATGTTTAAACATCTGGCCAACAAATACTGTGCTTTAGTTACACTGTGTTGTCCACCAATCAGGGCAGTGACCTATATGTGTCTGTATGTTTTCCAAACAGCAACCACTGTGAGGTCTGCAGCCAAATATTTTTCCTTAAGTTGTTCAGCCTAAGATACGTTTGTTGAAATATTCATTTCTGTAATCAGAGTTTTGCAAAACCAAACGGTAATATGAGAATGAAATATTGGTTGCTGAAACATAATTCCCTTGTATGAGATTAGAAGGTCTCACAGCAGCACAAGATTACCTTCAGGCAAACAGTGACAGGGCATTTAAGAATTTGAAGTTTCCTAGAGTTATTCCAGAAAATGGCTTAATGGAAAATCACTGGCAAGTTATTTATAAGAATAGAACTGATGCTCCCTCTGAGCAATGCTTCATAACCAATGGAGCATTGAACATATGGAGCATCTTTAAATAACTTATCAGAAAACTATCATTTGAGCCTGGTAGGATTTTTCCAACACTAAAGTTTTCGGAGCCAAGAATAATTTCTGGAATTTGCAAGTTCATCTTAATTGTTGGACAGGAGTTAGAGTTTGTTTTTCCTGACAAGTTTCTTAAGGTCACAGTGATTAATTAAATTAGCCATATACCCTCATGTTATCCTGGACAAAGGCTGGAGGGATTCACAGCTGTCACTGAGATGGAAACAGCGTGGGGTTTTGGCAAGTTGCTGGTTCATTACAGGACCACCATAGAGAAAACCATGATCCATCCATCCCTCCACTGTCTATGTCAGTATGTCCTGCAGGTTTACCAGTCATACGGTCAGACTAATGCAATCCAGCCAATCACCAAGAACTAAAGCATGGATATTTTTATACTGTTGGGGGAAACTCACACAAAACAGGGAGAATTTATAAACTCCAAAGGGATTAGGAGTACTGACTGCACCATCATATGGCCCTTGATTTAATTAACAACAGGATAAAATTTTGGTTTCCAAATGAAAAAGAATCATTCACCTTTTTAAATGAACTTGTAAAATATAATTAAAATGAGTGTGCATGAGACACATCAACTTTTCAGAAGTGCTGAATTGAGAATGTATAATCATGATCATATAATTTGCTGAATAAGCCTCCCAAATGGCAGATGGTGTCTTTCTCCAGCAATCTCTGGCAGCCACTTCATCTGTCTGCTGATGACAGGAGCCATTTTACTAATGCACTCATGAATGCTTTGTCTGTCATACAGTGTCCTTGATGCTCACCTCAACTGTCTATAGCTGCAAAGAAATGTATGGTATGAACCCATATATAAGTATATGTGTATGTGTGTATATTAGTAAAATAAGTATACATATAAAAGCTTCTTTTTTAAATTATGCAATTAAAGATGGATATTTGAAAAACAATGGATACTATATCTATATTATATAAGGTTTGCTTTGCCTTCCCTGGCCTCCTTAGTTTGGAGCTCTCTTACATTCAATCCACCATGTGAACTCTTCACAGGATGGTCCTTCAGTTCTCATTATTTCCCCATCATTTGTTCTACTCAGCCAGATGGTTTCTCTTCAAATGCCTTTCCAGTGTTATTAGTTTACATTCCTTTCTCATTCAGGTTCGATGGATTTTCACATACAGTTGGAAGAAAATTATTCAACTACAAATATCCAAGGAACTGCATGCAGTTAATAAATTTTGCTGCCACGTGTTGGTTATGTGGCAGATGGAAGTCTTCTTCTTATGAACCTGCATGAGCTCTACTTGGGAATTTGACAGGAATTGCTTATACCCTCAGTAGAAGACCATTTTGATCTGAAGCATTAGGTTGTCAAAGAGATACAAATGCTGGTCACATATGTAATCAACTTTATCAATAATAGGAATAGTATCTTTATTAATGACTAATAATAATACATTAATAATAATGGCTTTCAACCAAAATGCTGTTCATGGCAGTTAAAAAAAACTAGGGTCAAACAAATAAGTACAGATAAATGAAGACTCATATAACAAAGTGAACAAGTGGATCTTCAACTTTGCTTTGAATAACTCTGTAGAACACGCCTGCCTAATATAGTGAGGAAGACTGTTCCATTGCACAGGTGCATGTATTTTTCTTTGGTCTTAAGGACCCTTCAAACACCGAGTCCCTGGAAGTGAAGAACACAAGAAGGAACATAAGGTTGTACAGTCACCTAAATGAGATGGTGGAGTGCCATTTAGAGCTTTCTGAGTGGGCAGCAGCCTCTTGAAATCAGTTTGCACCTGACCAAAGAAGAAAGGTCAACCCAGTAGTTACATGCTCATTTTTCCTTTTTATCTCCCTACATTTTCTTGTTGGTTGCAAAGTCCATTCTAATATTCAAAATTATCTTCAAGTCAATCAGTTAATTTCTCACTAAAGTATTTTAAAAGTACTATCAATTCAGAAGACGACTGTAAGACAATGAGGTTCATGAAGACTTTGATTGAACACCTTTACTTTTGACAGTGGAGATAGATTTTTTTCATCTCACCATTCAATTCAAGTTGTTTTCCTTTAGGTGTTTTTCTTATTATTGAGCATTTTGACTACGCAGTGTTGTATGATCTGAGCACTTTCTCCAAACGCTGCCTAATCCAGCCTATGTTCAGATTCATCCGTTCCAGTGTCGGCTCTCTCCTCAGCAGCTGGTGCCCTGGGCCTCTGGTGTTGTTTCCAATCCCCCACTGAGCTTTGCTCATGTGTTGACACACATGCCTCTTCAGTTTCAAAACTCTGATGTCTGACAGGAGTTTACATGTTGAACAGTATTTGGATGGTCCTATTCCCTTGTCAGAATCTTTTATGATCACCATTGGCCTCCCTTGTGCTTGACAGTCTGGCTGAGACTGCGCCATCATCTGTGCCACGCAGCTTTTATGTTGCATTACTCAGATCATTCAACCAGTAGGTGTAGATCTTTTTGGCATCCATTTACTGCTGTAATGGTGACTACTAATGCTCTGAGGTGCTCTGATTGTCTTTCAATGGTCTACCAGATGGTCAATTAGCCTCTTGATACTGGAGTAGCACGACTTTTATTTTTTTCAAAAGGTTTATTTATGAAGGTCTCATTCTTGATGTAATTGCATTACCACTCCTCAGTATCTGTCACATTCAGACATTCTGATGTACAATTTAATCATTTAACTAATTTTATAACCCAGACAGACCACAGCATGGTTCCATTAGTAATTAAGACACAATGGACAGCAGCACAATAAAAAGTAATGCTGCACCTGCTTCACTGTTAAAAAAACCATTAAAAAATTCAGTTGAGTATAAAATTAAGTCCTACATTTGGTTCGAGACTGGAATTGCTTCCTTATTAATTATTTCAGCAGGTTAATCTGATCAAGTAATGAAAGTCAACATACTGTAGAGGTCTACATGTTCTAAGCTCACTGGTCAAAAGTTTATGAGACATCACTGTAAACTATTTTGATCCTATTATTTCTGATACAGGAGAGGGCAGAAGTCACAGGGGATGACAAAATATGGTCTTACACAGTAATGAGAATGAAGAGCTTTCTAATGGTCACAGTCAAGTTTTCTAAAGGAATGTAGGAGAATAACTTACAGCTCCCGTGGTGGACGTTTCACTGTATATAGCCAACAAAACGGTCATGAACCTGTTACTCATCTCTCTGGTCTCTCATTTAGAGTTGGACCAAATACAGCCACTGTAAAACATTGGGGGGCTAAATTGGGTTTATTTTATTGAATCTCCTACTGTATGATGATTTAGCTGCAGTTACACAAAATCAGAGAGTAGGAGTTTCATATGTTGAATTCAAAGATCGTTTATAACTGGTCAGTGCGATAGAAGCTCAGATAACATTTAAAAGTCTTCTGCTGAGACACTATTTGTTAATAAGAGGCATGATAGAGCCTCTCCCCTTACCCTCATTGTGCTTACTTGCTAGAAATCGATTGGTGACTCTCCTGCTGCCACTGTGTCTGACAGATGTCTTTTGGCGTGCAGCACTCAGGGTGCAAGCAGTCACAGTGTCTGCAGCTTAGCGATGGAAGGCCAGATAAGAGGCCTCTGGCTGCCTGTTGGGTTTGGAGCATGAAAAACCTCTTAGATGCTCTCCTCCACAGGCATTGTTGACAGGTCACAGAAAGCTAAGGTTAGTATTTGATAACAAGTGGCATGGAAAATTCTTGATTTTCCTCTTCTAAAGTGAACATTGTGGAAGATCAACAAGAAACTGGAGATGACTTAGGACAGAAGTGTCAGATGGTTTATTCATCCCTTCAGATGAGATGAACTTCCCATCTACAACCTACACTGTAAACACATGGTCATGCTGTGTAAATACATAAGGAAAACAGTTATTCACAATCATTTAACCCTTATGATTAAGTGCAACCTCAGTTAATAAAGTCAACAAATGCATCATTCCTTCTTTTCCCTTTTTGAATGTTTTTTGAACTTATTACAATAACCGCTGTAGTTTTGAAAGCAATTTTTTTTTAGTTTTTATCACTAGATTGCTATGAATATTATCCAGAGACACTTTATTTCACAGTATAAACTAAATTAATTAAACCATTAATTTACTTATCTATGGAAGATTTTTTTTAAACTACTTAGGATACTGTAATAGCACTTTGTAATTCAGAACATATTTGGGCTGGGTCCGGACTGATGTGTCTCGGAGTTTGGATCCAGACCGGGGTCCGGACTTTTATGATACCTGCTTCACATATTGTCAGTATTATTATGTTTACCTGCAGATATTATGTTATGATTTTCTCAACATTCAGTTATGCAGAAGCTGTATCAGCCCCAACCGTCAATAACTTATATTGCGGTCAAATGACCGCTGACGGCGCTGCTCGGGATGTTTAGAACGTGGCACTGCGAGTGTCTGGTGGCACTGACCCACATCTTAATGTGCTAAGAGAAGCCCTTCTCATGGCTAGATTTAAAGGCAGGTGATGACATTATCCACAGGCCATTAACACAACATCAAACTATTGTGGCAGAATGTCTGCCATTTCTACCAATGTTTGTGAACGGGACTGTGATGAGCCAGCTGTCTATCAGCTGGCAAAATCCAGTCATGTGCTGTGTAGAGTGAGATTAAATAAAACAATATCCTGCAGAAAATTCAGTCTGACAGTGATGTATTGACAAAAAAAACACTTAAAACTTGTTTTTGTATGTCCTTCATGTCATGGCAATACACTTCTCACACTTCAGCGAAAACAAAGAGGATAATTTCTTCAACACTGATCAAGTTTTAAACATTACACCTGGTGGGCAGCTGTAACCCCTGAGCCATCACTAACCCTTCTAGAAAAATAGGACGATTCTTCGATTCATTACAGTCATGTTGTCAAATTAGCTTTAAAAAAAAAATCGTACTGAACGCACCGCACAGATTGCACTGCAATGAAATTTCAAAAGGAACTTTCGTCCCTTTCATAAAGTTAAATGTTTGAACAAAATGCTTTCATTTATTACTAAAAAGCTTAAGAATGATTTAGATTTCCACCAGCCTTGTCATATTGTGTGTTCAGTGAATAGAAAATTAAGACTAAGAAGGTGACTAAGAGAAATGTGCCACCACTTACACATAACTGTGGATATCTTTTGTAGTGATTAAGAAGCGAAAATCAGAAATTTTAAAAACTGGATTTATTTGATTCAGAGCCGAGTGAGGCAAAGTTTTTACTATTCAACTGTTTCAATTCCTTGAAACCAGTCACCTCGGGATCAAGGATTTATATTCACAGATTTCAGCCACAAGAAACATAATCAAAGGACAAACAATGCATAATCAAATATTATTAGAGGCCAGATAAAATGACATTTTTCTTCAGGGATGTAAATATGTAAAGGCTCTGCTTGAGTCTTAGCCCACACAGCTGCATAGAAACTGGAAATATTATAGATTTTGTTAATGAGAAGCCCAATTATGTGTGCTATAATCAGTAATTAAAATACTAGTTATGATGTTTTACATGCTCTGTAACCGGATGCAATGCACAACACTGTGATCTCATAATTGTTTTGACATTGAAGAACTCATCATGTTTAAATGTTTGTTTCAGTTAATTGAAAAGAAGTCAGATGACCGTGTTCGCTGAACCAGCTGCCAGGTGTGTACGAACTGGTAAAATGGGGATTTTGGAGGGAAAAGCATTAATGAATGACCCTGGATCTATGCTTACTCTATAATGTTTTAAAATGATGAGTTTTCTGTATCAGCATTACCTCAATGTTGAACGTGGTGAAAATAAACCTTCCACTCTTTCTTGTGTGCTTCCAATATTTTTCTTAAATTTTTATCAAAAAAAAAAAAAAAGTATGTACCGCCTCCCCCACAGACATTCTGAAATACACTCCAGTAAATGGCAATTTTTAGATATTTAAAAAAAAATACCTGAAATTTGTGAAGCCTGCAAGCCTGGGTCTTGTCACGTCTCAATGGCAGTTTTGCATGAGGATAATCCCTTAAATCAAGGCTGCATTGTCTATACTGATCTCATCCCATTTGATTTCTTTATCACACCAATCTATCATCAGCATGCTCTGCAGATAAATATCAAAGACACAAAGGAGAAGGATTATGCATAATTGTAAAGAAAGAAATCTAATTAAATTATACATGGTCTTTAAGCTCTTTATCTGATTGTGAGACGGCATTGTTAATCCACTCTGACTGACTGGCACTTGTGCAATAAAATGACAGCAGGAAAATAAAAACATACTGTCTTAAATCCTTTATATCATTAAATGTGAACTGTATAAACATTGAGGAAAAAGCTCAAAAAAAAAAGTAATTCAATTGAATTTTTTTCTTGCTCCATTTTTGTGTTTGGCAACACGTGTTGATCTCAACTGCCTGGATTTTTTTAACTATTTCTATAGTTGTGCTTGTTTCTGCCTCTTGTATTTAATATTAAATTTTTGTCTCCCCAGCCTCCTGTTTTGAAGTTTTTGCACATGTACTGCAAAACCTAACAGCATTCATTAAAACCGTATCAACACCACAGTGGTTTAACCTCATGGTAGCCAATTTATGAACTCTGCTGCTCAAGGAAGTTGTAGTAACTCCACAGAATTCAGACAGCAGGCAATGTGAAATACATCTTTAAATGAAATAATTGTGTCATTTGAAAGTTTGTACAGCGAGAATAGCGCAATTCTTACTAATGAGCCTACAGAAAGCTATCAGTGGAATCACTGCTATGGCCACCTCTCATCACAGCAACAATTTCATGGCAGCAGCTCAGCATCTCGCAGCATATGGGCACAGTGAGAAATCTTCTACAACAAAATACAGATTAAATGGGTTTAACTCTATCCCGCAGTTTTAAGTATCCAGAACCTGGAGCCTATTATCACCACCTATTGAGAAACACTGCAGATCACTGATTCATCAAGGAAAATTATGAACAGAATTATGTCCTACACCATCAACAATGTCTGTGCCGGAGCATTAAACCCCAGCACATTTTCTTGTAGAATGAAGTTATTTCCAAATTTCCATTCCTATTTTACCAGCAAGGATTTAAGATAAAGTGTATAAACTGAGTGTGGATGCATGACTTCTTTTTTCTCATGCAGTTGTGTATTGTTTGAAAATATGTTCACCACCCATAAAATTGCAAGGGGCCATTCACACACACACACAGATATAGTATTTGTGTCCTCTCTGTCAGGACACAGGACAATGAGAAATGGTGGATGCTGATCGATCAACTCTGCCTATATTTAGCATAGTGCTGAGGATGTATTGGTCAAGTCTTGTCAAGCTGTTAGCCGCAGAAAAAGAGGCTTTAGTGGAACATTAAAGAACCTAAAAGACAGAGCAGATAAACCAAAAACAGAGCTGAAAGAAAAGATTAACATTTGCAAGAACAGCAGAAACTCAAATCCAATTTGTTTTCAATATTGCTCCATATCAGCTGTGTATAAAAGAGACTTTGTTAAGGGATTTGCCACATATACTCAGAAGATGATTAACCTGTATGTGAAATACTGTTTAATACTTTATACGTACCAAATGCCATTAATAGAGTTTAATTTTTACCTTAATTTCTTTCCAATGCAGCTAAGATTATTTTTGCTGATCTTTAAGGTGGGAACACAATAGTTAAATAAATAAAACAGTTTCATAATTTCAAGTAAATGTAGTGCAGTAAAAAGTCAACCAATCTGTAATATTTATCTACTTAGATCTGCTTAGATTCATGTGAAATGTCAGTTCATTCAGCAGTGTTTTTAAGATGCCAATGTCTTTAATCCAAAAGGATGCATTTAAAATATTAACTTGCATATAAATCTGACTATTATGTCTTGAAATTAAAACTACCAACAGAGGTATTATAAACAGGGTTTTGGGGGGTTTCAGGCTGAGATGTTGAAGGCACAACAAGCCTCTCAGAAGGCAGCATTGTTTAAAAATATAATGTGACTATATTACACACTTTGTTTTATCAGCTACAGTGAACTTTTAAAGGGTGCTATGGCTATTTCTGTATAGCAGCTTGAAAATTTTATAGGGAATTTAGAAGGAATGGACATTCCCAGTATCATATATTATTATAAATGTTCTGGAAAACCTGTACAGTATTAGCCTGGCTACCGCGACTAAAATTCGCAAGCTCCATATAGTCTGGCCAGGAGGCCTATTCAACCGATTTTCAAAATCCCAAAAAAGTGGGAGCCAATCAAATTTGAGCTTATTCAAAGAGCCGGGCTCAAGGCAGTGATGTAGTGCTACTACGACTGGCAGCCGTTGGCAGCACAACTGTCAACATAGCTAACATGGAGCAGCGACGAGCGTTTAACACAGCGGTAGAATCCGTTTTGAGCACATTAAACGGAAAATT
>JAVQJG010047966.1:0-24648 GCA_036024015.1 Craterocephalus amniculus
ATAGCAAACAAAACATATAAACTGATAAGTAATGCAATAAACCTATAGAATATAATAAATGTATGAATAGTTTAACTAAAGTAAACATAAGGCTAGAGTTAATACAAATAATCGCAACATCTCTTATAATGAGCCATTTATGTCGACATGCTGTGTGTTCGTTTTTACTACGGTGTCTCTGAATGGAGGAACAATTCTTTAAAACTATGGGTGGGGCTCAGGGGGCAAAGCACACAGAGCACACATCCAGAACACATCAAGCTCAGTAGTTCAGATATGCAAGACAATACAGGAAATCAGACATGGCATCAGTGTAAAACATCTGGTAAATTTCAAAATAAACCACACATTGTGCAGATTTGTGATCACCTAACTGTGTAAAAATGTTATGTCTTTGCAAGTTACAACAAAGTAATGAATGACAACATGAAACACGAAACATGTGGGAAAAAAAACATGTGGCTGGAGTTATTCATGGTAGTGGCACAAATCTCACAGAGAGACCCAGAAATGAAGCTCAGACAGGCTTTGTTTCTACATAAAACAATGACAAACACATGGTTTCGCAATTTCTATTGAATTTGGGATTTGCAGCAGAGAGGATGGCTGCGCAGCCGGAACGCAGCACACACATGTGGTGGAGATGGCCTCATGGCCATTTAGCAAAGCAGCAGGTGCTGGTGTCCCTGTCTGATGGGCGTGGCTGTGGCTCAGAGACCAGCAGCAGGTGTGTCATGGTGTCTCTTGATCTGCAGTAAGTCCCAGAGGTAAGAGGACAAGGTGGAGAGCAGACATTCAGGCTGACTGGCCTGGTTTCCTGGTGAATCCCAGCAGAACCTTGTGGAAAACTGAACAGAATTTTTGTGATTGCTGTGCCGGGTGAACCCTGATGTAGCGACACTGCTACACCTTCTCCTCTTCCTCTGGAGACAACATCTGCAGCCGGATTAACCTCAGCCCACTCATCCCGACACAGTGTAATAAGACACAGTTCTATTTTTACCGAGTGTATTTTATGACATTAGGTCATCTTTTTGTGATGTTTAACAAAGACGAAGTTGCAGAGATCTAAACAGAATCAGTTTGGTTTTGCTCAAGTAGCCTTTTTTCTAAACTGAACTCATGTAAAGTACTTGTGCAGGTTAGTTACTGAGTGTCCCTCCGTGGGATGCAGAAGTTGATCGAATGGCTGGATGATAAAAGCATCTTTGCTTAGAGCATCAGTGTTTTGTGTGTAATACTATCCTGAATGTATCTCTCATTATATCTCTGTTTAATTACTTTAACTGAGCTCAGCCTCAAACAGTGTCTGTGTTTATATAAAGTATAACTATTGAGATTAAAAGACTGACTTTGCTATTCATTAAGAAGCATTTTACTTTCTGTTGAATCTGTCAGTCACAGCTGGATCTAAGATTTACTTTCTTTTTTGTAGTAGTAGTTGTACAGTAGCTAATTTTCTATGGCATTATTACCTGTAGTGCAGTCATTGCTGCACATGAGGACAATGCATCCACTCACAGATGAAAGTCTGACTCACAGTCTGTCAGAATTTTGTCCACTGAGCCCTCCATCCATTCACACCTTTGCTCGGCATTTGAAGTCATTTTTATGAACTTCTTTGCCACTAACGTCCAGTAAATCTTACACACTGTACCTTTTTTACCTTGAATTCACAGTATGATTACACCTCCCCACTACCTTCTCTCCCTTCTGTAACTATTCTAATTGTGTGGGAAGATGAAGATAGACCTTCATCTCAATAGCTCTTTTTACTGTGACTGATCTCCCCGACTGAGAAGTAACAAGAAATTAGGGGTTAAGACTCCCTCTACCTTTTATTTACTCTTTATTCCCCTCAGTGCCTTACCCTGTTCTTTTCTATCTCACCTCTCCTGAGGAGATAAACAAGGCTGCCATGATGTCATCTTCCACAGAGCACAATAAATGGGCCACAATAGTTCAAACAGAGTACGGCTTAAGATTATAGATCAGCATTGTTCCGCTGCCAGCCTAATGATCAGCAGCCTATTGCAGAGCCTTTGTCAGCAGCAGAATAAGTGAGCTAATCTTGTTAATGGTCCGTTTCAGGATGGGTTTGTATAGACAAAGGGGCTTCAAAAAGAGGATTTCAGAAGTGAATTTAAACAGTAGCATAGAGGACAAAAGCATTGACTCATGCCTTTTGCTATTAGAGCTCATCACAGAGGAAACATGTTGCAAGCAGCTAACAGAGAGCCGTAAAACCCAAGCTTATGTATTCTGGGGGGGTTCACCGTTTATTTCCTCTACAAGTAGGAAGAATTAAATTTTCTGTTTACATAATTATTGCTCCCCCCCTCATCTCTTTTTGATGCAAACAACACTCTTGGTGGTTCTTCCACTATGTAGTTGTGTGCTCGGGGGCATTATTTTTACAGCATTTAATTGGGGTAAAACCACAGTATCTGAAGTGATGATTAATTGGAAATATGTGTGTGTGGGTGACTACCAAAACACACCTAAAAAAAAGAAAAAAACTAGTTTTTTGATGCTTTGCAGCAATTATCATTTGATGCAATTATTTTTAGCCTGTGTCCCACTGTTAGATGTAGCCGCTGTGCAGCAAAGAGAAAAATCATCTCGAGCGTTCTGCTCTATCAGATCCACTCTTGTAATGTAATATAATGCACCAAGAAAAAAAAAATCTGGCAGGCTGTCCTCATTCTGTCAGCTCTGCTTTGTTTTTTTTCTCCTCAATCAAGTTTGTGCTCATGATATTCTGCATATTAAACCAGCTAAAAGAATCTTTATTTGATTCATTGAGGCAGACTGGGACACAAACGATGGGGAAACGCAGGATTGTCAGCTGCACTTTGATATTGGACTGATTTCAGTCCAGCAGCCTTTTTACTACGCTGCAGCTGGAATGAAAATGTAAACAGAAATAATTAAAATAAATGTACAGTAAATACATTTCATGGGATCCAAGCCTGGTTTAGTCATTTAAAGATCTCCGAGTAGTTGTTTTATGGCACATGGAGGCTGTCAGCTAGCAATAAGTGAGTATTAGACAAAGTGCTTATTGAGGCACTTTTACACCAGTGTTGATGCTTATCATTTGCCTTTCCAGGCCGTTTACACTCACAATCTGTCAAATTGTGGCATTTTTTTTCAAAATTGTCTGAAATGCACACAAGATTTCCCTTTCCTCCAGTGTCTCACCACCAGCAGCAATAACTGGGAGATTATACTGTGACTGTAATTGCTACAAAGGCTCAGAGGGGTGGACATGAATCATTTGGTAGAGGAAGCAAAGATGCCAACACTCAGCAAAGCTTGTGATGTTTCAACTCCTGTTTTCAAATGTTTCAGCTTTTATAAACAATACAAGCATGTTTGAGTTTTCTCTCCCTAAACTGAAGAACCGGTTTGATATTGATCATAAACAGGAGTTTGACAAGCAAAAAAAGAGGAATATGTTAGCATTTTTACAGGAGAGGAAAGTTAGTCGAACATTGTTAGAAGAACTATATTACAATAAGAAGAAAGTGAAGCTCATAGAGAAATTGGAAAAAAGAAAATGTGCTTTTGGACTTATAACTGGCAACATTTAACTGAAGTAATTTTGTTTTTATAAGAAACACAAACGTGTGTTGTTGATTGTTGCATTAGTTGCAGTTAACATTTCATGTTGGCTTAATTTCTCCAGATGACTTTTCCCCTCTCCAATCAACAGATAATTTAAAGTCAAGTCTAGCTCTAACCTAAATGTCTTACACTCCATGTTCTCCAAATGAAAGTCAACTTAATTTGCACTAACAGAATAAAGAAATTAGCTTTTACAGAGAGCTGCAGTGTAAGGAAGCCAGTATCCAAACATTGACAGGGTTTCATCTGGGACTGGAAAAACCGAAAGACTGGAGGCTCCAGGCTCCAAAACACTTAAGTTCAGATGTGTTGGGCTTGACTGGTTTATGGCGGGCTGTAGGTTGCACATGCACACACAAATAGACAAGTAAATGAAATACTTGACTGACAAAATGATATTAAAGTTCAGCTTTGTAGTTTGTTTACTCCCAGCCACTGCTGGGAAATGATTAATAAAAAAGGTAATACATTTTTTATAACTCCCAAGATTCCATTGAAGCTTAAAAACTTGACTCTTAAAATTGAAGTTGTAGGGTTAGGGTTAGGGTGGCACAAGTTGAAATTAGAAACAGAAAAAAAGGAAATGCTTTGCTTCTCTTCTGTGGAGAATGAGGTTTGTAAGAGTACTAGTCTGTGCAGGCAGACTATACTACAGGCAGAACACTGAACAGCAAATAATTTTTATGTGTCTGCATTCTGATAACTAAAGAGCCAGTTAGTTGTGTAGCATCTGTACAAAAACTAATAGAAACTGTAATAATAATCTCTACATAAATTCAGAGATTAATATTGAAAAATCAATGATTACAACCTCCCACTAGTGGAGTGCTGGGCACAGACACGGATCATACTTTAGGACTTCATGCAGCACATTTTCACACTAATAGTTATTGATCTATGACTTCATTATTTCTGCCTTCATGTTGAAGGAAACTTGCTGATAGTTTGGAGTGCAGATGTTACGATCGGCTGTGCAAGGAGACAAACTGTGAGTCTGTCATGCAAGAAACTTTGTGTGTCTATTATGATGTGATACCCCAGTTTTCTATAACTAATTAGTGCAATATTTGTGCCTTGCAGGAAATTAGGAGACACACAAAAATGCAAACACATGAATGATGAGCTTATTTAGCAATGCCTCCAAATGTTCTGTTACAGTATTTTCTGTTTATTTTAGCGGAAGAAATGACTTAGTTACACTGTTACATAAACAAAATTGTGTGTGTGTGTGTGTGTGTGCTTTATCTAAAGAAGCATATTTGCATGCATTCACTAATGCAAAATATTTCAGTCTATCAGCTGTTAATGCAATCTGATGCTTGAAAAGAGGGAAGCGAATCACACAGATGGAAACACGGGTCACCAAGTTCAGGACTTTGGGAAATGAAGCAGCAGCTGTCTTCTGAAATGATGATATGACAGTTTTTGTTTTCTTCTCCTGCATTTGATACCATCTGCTACTGCCATCTACTGTAATGGGACCTCCACACACACACACACATAAATTACACACTTCCACACACAAGCAAAACCAAATCAGCATCTCATCCACTGCCAGGTCCAATGCAGATTCCTTTGCTGTCGCTTCAATCTTCCTTTTGCCCTTCTTATCATTTGTATATATGCTTATCCATCTGTCTGTTCTGTGTGCGGTCTGCTAGGGTGATAGGTCTACTTACAGTTTGTGTATATTTGGGAAAAGACAAACATAATCCAAACCTCTTTTTATTTCTATGAAGCTGTTTATGTTAACTCCCGGAACCAAAAATAGACTCTGTAAACTCTTAATGCTTTGTCTGAGTAGGTCATGCTTTAGTAGAGTTAATATTACAGAAACTCTCACTCTAATCAACTTTAGATAGACTTTAGATTAGTCTGAGCAATAAGTTCTGTTCAAGGGGGGAATATTTCCACACATATAAGGACTTTCTTCCCTTGTCTGAGTTTTGAAAACCACATAATTATTTTATCCTGTTTTCTACACGTTTACAAATAAGGAGACATGCCAGTTTGGCACCAGAAGATCAAGAAGTTCACCAGTAAAATGTTTACAGTATACTGGTGGAGACATAAGAAGAGCCCTTCCCCTGATCAGCTCCAGCCTCTGCATGTTACATTGCTATAAATATAAATTCTGATCGGCCTTTTCAATCTGAACCCAAGGGGTAAGCAAAGAGGTAAAGACAACACTGCCATAACTTAACATTTTCATCAAAAGCTCAGCGAAATGAAGGCGTTTGCTGAGCAAAGCGCCATCACTCCGTATCTACAGATAAAATGGTTGTAAACAGCCAAGTGGGAGGTTGATTGTTTCGATGTTAGATGGTGCGATTGTGCATTTAGCTTGCTGCAATCTGCACGAGAAGCAAAAAACTTTGTTCTTGTTCTCAAAGCAAGAAGATGATAAAAGTCGGTTCACACTCCAACAGAAGCTTTGTGCAAGACGGAGCAGGGATTTCTGCGGGGGCCTTTATGTGCAATTGACCCTGTTATTCTGTTTCATCTGAAACTTTGTCTACATACACGTAACATCTCTTTTTTTCTGCAGCAGAGTGAGATGCATGGCATGGAAAACAAGAACAAAGTTCTTGCTTCCTTTGGAGGTTGTAAGCACCTAGACTGACAAGTGGCTGAGGTAACAGTGATGATCTTCAGTCAGGAGGTTTGGTTAGAGCCAGAACTAAGGCTGAAGGCATGCACTGACAAAGAGGTGATGTTGTTTACGGAAGTAAATATGTGTGCTACGCACATTAGCATCCATGTATCAACTCAAAGTTGTGCAGTTGGAGCTGACAAAAATTATTATATCATATAGTTTTCCTGGCTCCTCTGGAGTGACATGGTGGTGTATCCCACTGCAGTGATGTGAGAGATGAAATGCAACATGACCCTTCAGACTGAGGTTGCTTTGAAAAACATGTGTCCGGCTTCGTACCACATGGGAAAGTGGTAAGGATTCCCATCTGTGATGTTCGGACTGTTATTTAAAAGCATCAGATCTTGGTCACATACAAGTTAAAGATTCACTTTTACTTGCAATGAGAATGTAGCCTAAATGGAAGCATCATGACCCGTTGCACAGAGCATCCATTTGTGCTCAGTTCCCATAAATATAGAGAGTCACTTTCCTCTTCAGCTGCATCAAGCCCAGTGATCTACTGTAACATCATGATGATTAGATAAAGACTACAGGAAACACCTGTGAGCTGTTCTCTGTTAGCGTGGACCGGTAGAGGTATGAAATGCATCAGGGAAGATGTGGTGAAAGCACAGCTGTGGGTCTTTTATAAAGCTGCCTTTTATCTCTGTTTTCTAGGCAAGCTAGACACTTTTTGCTTCCATTTTGCCATTAAAGCTGAAACCAAGATGGAAAGAAGCACCAGGTGGCACAGAATGGACGTGCCTACTGGCTGGTTCAAGTTGTAACATTATTTAAACGTTTAAATAATGCGAACATTGAGGATAGAATAGAATATATATCTGAATATCTTGATATAGGAGAGTAATAAGGTCACATTAAAGCTTTCAAGTCTTAATAGTCAGGGTTCCCTTTCATCCTGCACTACAACTTGTGTTGCAAGTCTGCCAACTATACTGCAAAAGAAATTAAGCTAAAAACAAAAAAGCTACATCCATGTTGACATATTGGGCTATTATTGTCCAGCAGCCTTAGTTGGAAAATGGTACCAGTTGTGTTTTTACATAACACGAAGGATGTAATGGGTTAAAGCATGAAACAAAAGCCTGTTGTGTTTGATGATTTCCTTTTTAATCTTTCAGTGCTGTGAGCTGTTCACGCTACAGCTGATTTCCATTGTAATTGGGATGAAGAATGCTGTAGAGTTATGTTGGAACATATATCATAAATAGTCAATTTCCCCTTGTTGCTTAAACTATAAAAGTTTGAAAGTAAAGTGCAGCCCACTGTTAACTACTGTGTTCTTATAATCAAATTTGAGTCTGTGTTGCTTCTTCTCCCTCCCAGTTCCCACAGCATGGGTCATGGGCATTTCTGCCTCTGCGTCTCGCCTCTCAGCTGTAAACTTCTTCTTATCAGAGAGCAGAGCAGCAGCAGAGCTTGTAGAAAACAGTGGTGTCATTTGCCTACCTGTGTAAGTCGGTAATGTATTCAGATAGAGGGAGCCGCTCATCCTGCACCACCCTCTGCTATGAAAGCTCCTCACATCGAGCTGCCAAGGGTGTTCCTGCACCTCCCTCCCTTCCTGCTCTGATAGGTTCATGCCCCCATGACTGTTCCACCGATGAGGAAAGATAAAATCCTCCAGACATGGTGTGAACAGCCAGTTAATGTCTGCCACACACTGGTTCAGCTGAAAAGGAGGCAGCGAGATAAATCTATTTCCATTTTTTCAAGTCTTCAGTTATTGTTCAGCAGATGAGTTTTTCCACACGCAGAAAAAGGGAAATGTTGAAAGAAGTAGGAGTCTTGACTTGAATAATTCCAGATCTTCTCTATCTGAACTAAAACACATGTTTACAATTCAACCATTATGTTAAACTTCTACATTCAAAGTACCTTCATATTTCCTACTTTATCAGGAGAATAATTGAGTAGGAGCTAGTCTGGACTGGAGCAGGGGTTCTTAACCTTTTATGCACTGGGACCCTGCTTTACAAGCACAAAGTGATCCAGGGTTCTTACAAACACTGTACCGGTTTAATTACCTTCACTCTGGATAAGTTGTATTCAGCAACTAAACCAAATCTTTACAGTTTAGCAGGTAAAACCTTCTAAAATATGACATGATGCATGAGATTATAACAGATGGTTACTGTATATCACATGTTGACTATGTGAAACAAACAAGAGGCCCAATATACTGATAATTCTTATAATCAAATCAGGCTCCTGTAAGAAATAATTTAAAAGCTCAAGTCAGGCTTATAAACACAAAATATGTGTTAAATTTTACAGCAAAACAAAAAAAGGGGCTTGGAAAAAACTGATGGAGAAAATGGCAGCTATTTTAGTTAGCGAAAGCGGCGGCTAGTTTTTAGCTTGGGCGTGACGCTTTTTCTCTGCCAATGGGGTTAACTTTCGGAACGTCCAGATTCCGATCAGGCAGTAAGAGTGTTCCCCTAGGGATCCGGAAGTTACGAAAGTTAGCCCTATTGGCCAAGAGAACGTCACGCTAAAAAACAAGCTAAAAAACTAGCCGCTTTCACTAACTAAAATAGCCGGATGTAACATCAGGTATAGCTCCTTTAAACTTTTCTTTTGATTTTCTTAAGAGTTGATGAGAGATGTTTGCTGCATCTGTAGCTAATTTTTATTCTTTTATTCTTTGTTGAAAATTCCACCAGCTTTCCCTCCAACTTTCTGAACTATTTTCATATTCTTCCTCTTTGATCTTCCTTCTTGGTTGGTCAGCTCATACCTTTATGTTGACTTCATATCTACCGTCTTGCCTTCCTCTCGTTTCCATCAACATCCCCCTCTCAGATGAATCTAAGGATCAGATTGTATGATTGCTTTATAATTCTGTGGATTTGTTTGTCTTTACGTTTTCTTATTTTAAGAAAGTACTTTTTATCCTTAAATTGACAGCATGGTTTTAGTGCCTGAATAGGGGTAAAAATCTAACAGTGAGTTTATCTAAAGAGAAAACCCCTTCATCTTCATGTAAACCACCAGGACCATCGAGATTCGTTTTAAACAAAGGCAGACTCATAGGTGAACATATTAACAGTTTGTTTGAGGTGGAAATAAAGCTCTGATCAGAAAAGAGAAAAAGTAAGACAGAATTTATAGTTTATGGCGTTTTTATCTAGGTCACAGTTTTGTGTCCCACAGTGACGAGACAGACATCTTTGTATTCAGCAGAGTCAGCTTCCATCTGACGCCTTGTTTGTGTGGGGAAATAAACTGAGCTGTTTTCATGTTTTTCTTCTGCATGCCCATTATAATTCTTTGGACTTTAAATTGTTTAAATTGTTTCATTTAGGTGGCAATGCATCATAGTTTTCAGCTGAGTTTCTCTCTTTAGTTTTGATATTCTGCCTCAAAAGGGAAATGACATGCCTTTAAACCAAAACTACCTTAAACTTTTACAACCTTGGATTTATTTATACTGACAATTGAAGCATTTCTGAACATATTCTGATTTCCACTGTGGTCTAAAACAGTTGTTCCCAAATATTATGCTGGTGGCCAAAGCTTTGTTTATGTTCCCTTTATGTGCATTGAACATCCATGTCAAATGTCACTGGAAACACTTCACCTGTGGTTTGAGATGATATTTTTCAATTGCCAAGTGTGTGTATGCATCTGCAAACTCTCTATAAATTAACCGAAACATGTCTAAAAGGACGTAGAAAATGGATGGACAGCTCCATCTCTATGCATATAATAAGGCTTAAGTGTGCCATGAGCTTTAAACCCAACAACTGTCTGGAGAAGCTGACTAATGCTAGCATGTTGCAAAATACAGCCTCTTCCTATTTACCATGTAAACACATTTATTTCTAAAAGCATAGTTGAATTCCTCAACCCCACTCTTTAATGGTCAGTTTTTTTTAAAAGCAAAACAACACAGTTTCAAACTGGCATCCCGGAGGAAAAAACTCCTGGATGCAGGGTGATGTGGTGCCCAAGAAAGCTCATGAGAATCTTATGATTCACACAGTCCTTCCATGATAAGAAAAAACTAATGTCCCTTTAAAAAACAATCTTCTAAATCTTGACCTAAAGCCGTTTTCTTGACTATGAAGCGAGAGAATTTGATAAGAGGCCATTTATGTCCTCTATACTAAACCACAGAAACAATCATAAAAGCAGAAATGTCGTCCCTGTTGTCAGATATACTTTGAAAAGCACCTTTTATCTAACAGTACTCCTGTCTGTCCTGGCTGACAGTAAACGTTGCTCTGTCAGATTTACATTCAGGATGTGGAACCACTGGTGCTTGTTTTAAATTGGACTGGGATCTGTATTGCCTTCTAATCTTTCTTTGGGTTGTTTCTTTTTGTGATGCATATGGCCCACTCTGTGGGTGTCTGGAATAAAGACATTCATTCATTTATTCATGTATTCATTCATACTCAAAAGAACTGATGGCATCTCAGAGATAATGGAGTACCAGTTGACACCAAAAGCTACACTGTTATTGAAAAACCCGACTTGCTGTTGGGCCGTTTGAGTGTCAGTGAAGCCATGAAAAGAGAAAGCATGTGCTTAATGGTGGTGGTTGGATATTTTAATTTATTGTTCAGAATGTGATGGCTGGAGAATGAAAATCTAGAACAAATAGTTTTCCTCTAGTTTGCAGCTCATGATCATTGCTCCCTCTCCTCATTCATTCATGGAGCCATTCATGCACCACATCTCTGCACATACAGAAAGATTAGAAATTCCTGCAAACAGTAACAAATATTTCTACTGTTCATCAAAGTTGGACAGAAAAGTGTAAATAACACACTGGAAGGACACAATGACTGTTCAGCACTGTAACCCTACTGGCTGTGCTTTCAGACCAGGGTCATTTTAAAGACTAAAATATGTTCCTGGTATTTGGTTCAGCTCTCTGGGTATGTGGAGACAAGATAAAGAACCTTGTAAAGTTCCCTTATCTTTGACAAAACTTTACGTTTTTGAAATGCAGCTAAAGATGAACAATTTCATAAGGGAGCTGTACTTGAGTCTACCAGATAGAAGTACTCCAGCACCATGCCTTCTATGTGATTTACCTTGTTAATGAGATGGGCTGTACTCTCATTAAATATTGCTGCATCCAGTGCATCACAGGATATGATGCAAGACACACCATGTGTGCAGCAGAATTGCACTAAAAAAGACATCTTGATGAAGTCGCTGCTGTTCCTTTTTGGTCATTTCCACCCATCTAACAAAGTGTAGTAAAACAAAGAACTACTAACTAAACTGTGTTGGTTTGGAATGTGTGTTTTGCTGAGCCAGCTCACTATTATGGGCCATTTATGCTCAAAGTAGATGAAGGATTTGCAGATGCACAGAGAGTTTCATCTGTCTTCTACGTGCATATTTTACGACGCAGATGACGGAGTAATGCCACTGAAAAAACGCAGTGACAGTGTTGAGCATAGCTGAGCAGAAACAAACCAAAGAAGAAGAGGAAAGGAAGAGGAAAACCGTAGAATAATAATGAAGACGGGGTTCAAAACAGTTGCACAAGCTTTTGAAATAAAGCTCTACAAGTTTTAAGGGCGTGTTGGTGGTTAAAAACAACTTTATAGCTGCACATAAGTGCCGCCAACCGGTGTCTGAAACTAACGTTGTATAGCAGAATAAACAATGAACCCACTAGCAGAGGCTAGCCGTAGCAACGTAAATGACACATGTAAGTACAAAGACAGCGAAGCATGAAAACTTTTGGAACAGACGTCTCCATTTACGTCTGTCAGGGAGCATAAATGTGCCTTTACATCACAGCTCTGACTCTCTGTGATACCAGTCCTATCCTTATCAGTTTTAGTTCCCTCTCTGTTGAATTAACAAACAGGATCCTGATGCGAAACAATGTTTCATAACCTTGGTGTCCAGCTGTTAAAAATCCAATACACAGATGACATTCCGTGGCTTTTCACTGTTTAGAATAAGTCACTGAATAATCTGAATCTGCCATCTTTTATACTGCATCATGGCATGCTTATACGCTGTTTACTTTGAGCCCATGACCCAAATCATCATCCTACTTATTAACAGTCAAAATAAGTAAATGAGAAAAAAAAATTGTAAAAATCTGCTCACAAAGTGTGACTTTGTTTTATTATTACACGGTTTTAAGAGATGAGTCTCTCTGGATGGCTATCCTCTCATTTTCAAGTGGCACTAAGCAGAGCTCTGCTAACAGATAACCGAGCACACAAGAACACATTTCTGTATTTTCTGCTAAAAGTGGTATGAAAAAAAAACATCAGTGCTGAGAATGCTTTTAAAGGGAAACTTGGATTCCCAGGGGGCATTCAAACATTGACAACGTTTTTACATTTAGAAAATAAACCATTTAAATGAAAAAGGGGGGGAAAGCTGGCTGTCAGTTAGTTCATGCTTTTCAGGCTCTTTCTCTCAGCGTTGGCCCGGCCCTCTGCTGCCATCTGCTTTTCCAGGCAACTTTTCAAACTGACAATGCAAACACTAAATCCACAGCATGTTTTCCCTGATTGGCTTTGTTTAATTAAAGATCTCATAGCTGAAGACAAACTTTTGCACACACCCGAAAAGAGACTTTATTAAGCCAAAACTATACCACTAAACATACTGTGAATTGGCTTTATTTTCCACTTGTTTATCAGCTCCAGCATGTGTCCAGTATGAGGAAGTAATTTGATTGAACTGAGGAAAAAAAGGACAACATCCAGTTTCTGTTTAGTTTGCATTTCAGCTAATTAAATAACCATAAAAAGAACTATAAAGGATCACTTGTGTTATAAATGGGTTGTAATGGGCCTCCCCTCGCTGGCAGCACTGGTGCCCTTCATCCTCAAGCACCATGAAATGTATGCAGGCTCTTTCCACTGCAAGAAATCTCCAGAAGCACCTGGCAGAATTAATTGTCATGTCAGCAGTATTGATCAACCACCCTTTCAACTCTCAGCAGATACATTGTGGCACTAAAAATCATCCTTAATGCATCTTTAATCCATGCCGCCTGCCATGCCAAGGCTCTTATTGTCTTGTAAGTGCACTCATTAGCTGTGATGTTCGGTAATGCCCAACAGAGAGCACAGCCAAGGGTGAAATACCTTTGGCCCGATGCATAACAAAGTGAGGCATTTGTATGACTAAATGGCTTGTTGTGTTTTGGGTCCTGCTCCTTGCAGCTGACTGTGGTCTTCTTTGTCTGCATTACTTTCTGTTGTGTCATTCATTTGCTGGGAAGCTAAGCAGAAATGAATCGTGCACACTGCAGCATGACAACGGCACAGGAGGATTCCTCTATCTTCTGAAACTCCAGCTGGGGATGAAAGTTCAGAAGCTGTTGAGCATCCATTATACAGATGTCCTTCCGCTTCACTGTCAGAACTAACGGAGGGTTTTCAAGAAGGCTGTGTGATTTTTAGATTCTGCTTCCTCTCCTCCTCAATATCAGCATCTGTTGGAAACTATACTTAAACATTAAAATGTTTTATAGAATAGATTTGTGGATTTTTTTATCTTATAGTAAGAGGGAAAAGTCTTAAAAACGTCATGTTAACCACATGAAGTTCCAAGTGCCAAGTCCTAAAACTTAACATGACTTTACAAACTGCCGATCGGTCAGATTTGTTTCTAAAATGCACTTATAAGAGAACAAATGCTAATCTGAAGACTTGTTTTACAAACTGAGTACAACCTTGCAAATTTTTTATCTGCTGATAGTGGGAGCCACAGCACAGTGTGTCACGCTCATAATTTAAATAATGTCCATCTTTTCCATTGTTTCAGGCATCCACACCGCTTTACTGATGCGTCATTTACAGCGATTTCATGTGACACGTCTATGGAAAGTTAATCCCACCGATGTGTGATCTGAACTGGAATACAAAGTAGAAAAAAAAGTTTGATAGTAATAATACATCTCATTGACTAATTAAAAACCAGATTCATGGATAAGTAATATGGTTTTAGTTTTTTACAGTGAATAAATCTGCAACTGGAACAATTTTTATGTATTTACTTTAAGAACTTGTGGGAAAATGTTTTGTTATCAGTAAATTCTATCAAATTCTATCATTTTATATAATTATATATAATTAATTGATATAATATTATAATGATGCATAAGATTAATCTTTTATTATAAAGACAAATGTATGAAGATAACAGGGCAGGCCAAAAGGGCTTTTTCTGCAAAGTGGAGCAAGCAGCAGGAATCCAGTCAGTGTTAAAACTTACACAGTAAAACACATTTCTATTCTGTTCTATTCGTCGTTCATTTAGCAGACGCTTTTGTGCAAAGTGACTTACAACTAAAAGTGAGAACAACACAAGCCAGAATCTAAACAAAAGGGATTAAGTGCTACTAAGACTTCTGATTCCAGATGGACTCAGGTGCTGCTGTCAAGTGCTTGGGGCAGTGCTTTTTTCCTTTTCTATTTCTTTGTCTTCTCCCCACTCCCCACAACACATTTCCTTGTTTAATTATGCGATCACAATTTCATTGCATGATATCACCATTTTGGACATAAGTGTATGCAGCTCCAGTGCTGAGTTTAGCGTGGAAATATTCCTTGTACTACTCAGTCTATTGCTTGCTCCTAAAAATAGAAAAGGACTCGGACAGAGTTTGGTAGATCGTTCCACCACCGGGGAACAACAGAGGAAAAGTCTAGTTACTGATTTTGCACCACGCTGTGATGGGAGCACGAGGCGTCTTTCACAGGCAGCGTTAACTGATGAGACGGAGTGTAGCTCTGGATTAAGGAGTGAAGGTAGACACGAGCCGTTTGGGTTATTGTTTTATAAGACAGAAGCTGAGCTTTATGTGCAATTCAACTGCAAATTTCAAGACACGTATCTTATAAATTACACGTTGAGGTATTAAGTGGCAGATGTAAATAGGGTTTTCTGAGGTAATGTTAAATCTCATTCATTATGAATATGTTGTTTATTGTAGCAAAGTCAACAAAATTAAGACCTCATCCGAAGAGTTTTTTTTTTTTCATATAATGGGCTTTGTTCTTCCAAATAAACATATTTACATAACATATTTACAAATCCTTTTGTCAACATCTAGGGGGATAGCTGCATTAGTAGCCTGATATTCCTTCTGTTTTAGAGACTAGCATTCTGGCCTGGAGGGATAAGTCTCTTTAGAGCCATGAGTTAAGTTTTTGTTTTGTTCTTTCTAAAATTCAGTTGAAATGCAAATCACATTTATTCTATTCTTTTGTTAAAGTTTTTCCTAAATAAGGAAGTTTCTTTAACTGGCATAATGCACCTAATAGGTAGTCCACATACAAATGTTTATTGGCATCTTTTTGCATTCAGAGACATGAAACATTTTAAAAGATTTAAAGTACGTACCAGAGGGACTTGAGAGGATTGCTTTATAAAAAAAGAGTCGTCATCAGTCAGTTGGCTGATGATTTCTCTGGCCAGAAATGACATAACTTACAGGTGACTACTGTAATTCTTTTGATTATCGAAAAGCTGAGGTATAGCAGGAATAAATAGGAAAAATTGGGTAGCCATTACAAACCATGGTTTAGTTCAAATTCTAGGGGACTCCCATTCTTTTGAGCTAATCCCATACCTATCTAAAGTTTTAATTGTTCTCCTAAATAATTAACCAAAGCCAAATGTGTCAAGTTTGGCTTTGGTTAATTATTGGAAAAGAATACAACTTTGAATATTGATATTCTGGATAATTAATGTGTCATGCATGGGCCGAAACTTACTGAAGATATGTCTATTTCTTTAAGAAACCTGACTGTTTTGTCAGTGACTTCTAAGACTAATTTTATGTGCTTTGCAAATACAATGGCCAAGACTTAAAAAAACATTGTTCAACAGATTGATTGTGGGCCAGTTATCAATGATTAACAAGTCCTTTTTTGGTTTAAGGTGAATATGATTAATCTGTATGTAAAAGGAGCATTTTCTGAGGAATACTGGGAGCTGGTTCTTTGGAGTGAACCATCTGTCCCTGATGATTTAATGTTCTTCAGATTTTCAATTCAGTCTGATATTTCTTTTAAAAATATGTGATAATCATCAAATCTTTGGGCATCAGCACTGATTTTCCTAGTGTCTGTCAAAGAATTGAGAGATGTGGCAGTATTCACCATATTTAGAGCTGTACAGGTTTTTATACAAGCTGGAGGAAAGTTTGAAGTGCAGGTTGCATCGCTACACATTAGAGATGCGCTGATGACTTATTTTTTCATCCGCAACCGCTTCTTAAAATCTCCATCGTCCCGCTATCCGCCTGCTTGAGCAATTTTTTAACAATTTTCAAAACCGCACCCGCCCGCCATCCGCAGAATGGTTTATAGATGTATTTAAATTAGCTTTTTTTCTTGAGTGCTTCAACCGCAACCCGCCTGAATGTAATTAAAATCTTAATTTTTCGACACATCATCCGCCCGATCCGCAGTTATCCGCGGGCTCCGTGGGTGCAACCGCAATCCGTGCATCTCTACTACACACAGAACAATCTATTTGGAGTTGGTGACTTGTGTCTGCATATTTCTTCAGATTACAAAAACTGAAAAGTTGTGCTTGCCCTCCTCTACCCACTGCTTTTTAGTACTAATAGAAGCAACTCGAGCTTGAAATTGACAGAGTTCATCTAATTTGGTTTGGTATTCAGACAGATCATTGGTTGTGGGTGACATTGTTTCAGGAATATATCGAGAACAGAGCACCGCACACAGTTTTTACTGCGCAAGATTGCTGCAGTGTTTCCTGCTAAATTTGCATAGAATTCCTATTTTCTACCATATTTTTTTTCAGCTTGATAGTTGACAGAAGGAATCAAAGACATATGATTTTCCAATATCAGTACCTGGCTCAGAGACTGACTTTATTCCTGGATCAGATGTTGGACTAACTTCACCAATCTGCCTCTACAAAGAGATCTTTATTGGTCCAGTGTTTATAAATTATAATTATGCATGTTTGATCCTACCAGAATATAACAATGTAAAATCAGTTCATGAATTAAACCCATTGGAACCTTTTAATATTTATACGAAGTTCAGACACAGTGTTGGATTCACCTGCACCTACAGGTCTGATTGGGAACGAGCTGCCTTTGCCAATGTAGTTTATAACTTATTTGGCTATATTTTAGTCTGGAAACAAAATAAGCAAGATGGAATCTGCATATAGTCAAAGTTTCCTGGTTTCCAAGGTAACAAGTTTTCAGCTAAAATGGGCAGAGTAGCAGACTATCACTATTTTCCAGCAGAGCGTAAACTTCCAGCAGACAAAGTGAAAGCTAAAGGGTTTAGCTCACAGAAAAGTTCCATTTATCATTCAGACCAATCAGTGACTGTCAAGGAAAATTCTGGAAAAGCCTGCTGGCTAAAATGCTGTAATCCTGCGGAACAATGTGACTAGCATGAAGAAGGTGAAGGGAGACGTGGGAATCTCCAGACTGTTTTTTTTCTAATAGTCTGCAGCTGGTTGAGCATGGCGGGCTCATTTCACAGCGCAGCGTCGTGCTTTCACTGATGCACCTAAACCTGACCAGCGTCTTCAGCATCCATAACTAGCACAGTCCCGTTTGTAGGATCATCAGACTCAACTAAAGGTTCCTTCAAGCCGACTCCATGACACTCCTGCCGTTTTGCAGCTTCTGTTATCCTCCCACAACTTTCCACAGAAAGGCAACATTTTATCTGTTACAAGTGAATCAGTGGCATTGACAAGTTGTGTTTATATAAATGCTGGAATCGTCATTGAGATGAAGTCAGCCTTATATTGTTTTACACAACCCCAATTTCTTTTATTTCATACTTTTATGTTAACGATCTATTGAAATTAGTGAAAGAAAACTTGACCTCAGATGTTAAATTACTATTTAGTTTCCCGTGAAACAACCCCAACCCTGAACCACACAGAAAACGTGCTGTAAAACCAATTAATGAGGAAAAAGGACAAAATACTACCATCTTGTACTCGATGGGATCATGAGTAGGACTCATACTAAATGTAGGATTTTCATTCATTGGTCAGGCTAATGGGGAAAGTACAGAAAAATCCTTAGAGCTCATGAGATTTACATTTTATGTTAGGGAGGAGAACATTATGAGGAGGTTAACAATGTCTGTGCAACACATCACTGAGCTTTGATGTACTGCTTGCAATACTAATTATCACACCACTCCTATTTTCCCTTCTCTACCTACATGAATTTCTAGATTATGCTTTTACTTTCTCTGTAATATTCCTGCTTTTAATTCTGAGATGGATCCTTGGACACTCAACGACCGTGAATATGGCTGCCACGGCAGAGCGGAACGATTTCATTCTCACCACCCACTGGAAAGCAATCTAGGGTTTGTAATGGGAAACCCAAATAGCGCATTTTTAGGAATAAGCATGTTTCTGGAAGTCAGGAGTCAGCAAGTACCTTACTTATGCAGTGAGATAGTTTAATTGGAAGTCCAATAGACCACAATGAAGGGCTTCTGCTGCTGAAGCAGCAGAAGCCCTTCAGCAGAAGGTCCCGGTATTATCTGGAGATGGAGGAACACGAAGGGAGATGTGGATAAGGGAAAAGGGAAAGCAAATGGGAATGTAAAGATGGAACGATGTGAAGTTTTTGTGAGATGCTTTCTGTAAGATTACACAGTATGCAGAGGCTTGATCAGAGGTAAATTTCTGGTTATAGTGTCAGTGAAGAGAAGGCGACATGGAGGCAAGTACAATGGATGTGAAGTACTCCAGGTTGCTCGATATGTTTGCTGAACAGAAACAGAAACAATACCTTTTCCCCTCCTCTGGATGCTGTTCAGTAATGGGGAACTATTACCACTAACTTGAGAAAAATAAAAACAGGTGAGAAAATGTAGATCACCACCAAAAGCTTTACGGTTTTTGGTGTCTGTGAGGTGGTCAAACTGGAACTGGCTGAAACTGGCTGGGGGAGGAACACATTTCCACTCATTCAAATCAACATAAGGAAACGCTCCTGGAACAGTACAAAAAGGAAGGGTGCTAATTATCACAAGGGTTTTCCAGTAAGTATACGATGAACTATAAATGATGCTGTCATAATTAACAAAATTATCATTTCACTCTTCTATTATAGATTGATGTTTAGTAGGGCTGGGCAAGATATTGAGATTTTCTGATATATCGAGACTTTGTCACACGGCATATAGAACAAGGGAATATCGTTTATATAAGGGTAGATTGCTTTGAGTTAAAAATATCTGTTTTTTAGCATTTTGCACAACTGTATCCTTCTGGTCCTCTGATGTTATTTTGCATGATGCCAATAATTTGACCCTTCTTAAGTAGACGAGCATCTTCTCCATGACCACGGGATTTCTTTTAACAAAGTTTCAGAAATTAAAAGATGCTCATTGTATCAGTTGGAGTTAGATAACTTGTTGCAAGATGAAACACCCATGCAGTTATTATCCAACAGGAGGCTGTTAGAGAAGTTCATTTATTATCATTTATTCTCTGTATCCATTTAAGTATTTACCACTCTATAATCTTTAACATATGTGTAAACTGAGATCCTGGTATGCACAGCTGTTAAACTTCCTTATCCCACAAAACCAGGGTGAGGGAGATCGATATCTCGTGCCCTCTTGCTCTACTCCTTAGGGCTAGGAGTTCTCTGTTGGTGTCTGTTGTTGTGATAACCTTTGACCTCTTTTTGTGATCATGGTCTCAATAAAAGTCGCTGCGTGGAGGAGCTGAGTGGAAGTCTTGCTTGAAGCACTGAGCTAACATGTGGCTTGAGAGCAGGGCTTTCCCTTTGCAAAGCAAACCAAAATCTCAACAACTATCAGTTCAAACCGAACAAAGTGGTGCCGAAACCCGGGATTCCTCATACCCATCTGCTGGCAGAGAGGGAAGGCACACCGAAGCCCGTCGCGACGGCTGGACCAGCTAGGACTGTCCGAAACAAAGTCCTGGGGAGTGAATTCTCAGCCAGGCCGGTGAAATAGAAGTCCCCTTCCTCTGTCAGCAGTGGATTGACGGGATCCGATCGACCTGAACGAAGGACCAGTGTGTGTGAGTACAAGTTTTTTTTGTCGACGTTAAATTAGCATGAGTATGCTGAAATACTCCCTTGAGAAGAGTGGCGCTGAAGGACACATGTAGGCAGAGAAGCCTAGGAAAGAAACTAACAGGTTTACCACAAACCAGTAGTCTGGTGAAATAGGTCTTTTCTTAATCCAGGGTTAAGAAAAGCCCTACTTCACCAGACTACTGGTATTTCAGCAAAGTCATGCTAATTTAATTGGGTTTGAACCAAAATCTCAACAACTGAGTCTTGTCGTTCATTGCTATCAGTTCAAACCCAACAGAGGCTTGTATCTATATATAATTCAGGTAGTGAATTTGTTTTAGCCAGGCAGTGTGCCGGAGGTGCTGTCATTATAATCATCATTATTGTATTTTCATTCCTACATAGTTTCATTGTAATATGATTTTACTTTAGATTATGGTTACTAATAATAAATGTGACTGTGGTATCTACAGTAACTATTGTAATAATGTGTTATCACTTATAGCCCTAAGGTAAAGGGTTGGAATTCAGTTGTGGAGGGCTTCTTCACACTCCTATTAAACACTGTTTTTGTTATGGTGGAGTTTTTTAATTTTGATTTGGGCTTCATTTTCAACTCTCAAATAAAATTAATTGATCAACATATAATTGCCAGGAACAAACAACCTTAATAATAATGACAATAATAATAATATTATATGACAAACCTGGACTTCAGTGGACAATTTTTGCACATCGATAGCTTTAATTTTTGCTACGTAACACTCTTTGACAAAATAAGTTACAATAGGCATCCGTAAACCTGAGTTTGTGTTATGCATATATAATATTTGCCCTGAGGGTTACTGCACTCCCCTCCTCCTGTCATGCTGTACTGATGGTCCTTCATCTCTGGAAGTCATTAGTTCAATAGGCAGGCGACATTTTGCTGATGATAGTGAAATGATAATTAGAGCTGGAGATGAATTGAGTCAATATAAGTGTAATTAATTTTTAAATGTGAGGTTTATTAGTACAGAGGCAATCAGGCTCGTAATGAGCGCCTGATAGAACTTCTTAAATAGTGGAACCAGTCGGATTAATGGCTTTAATAGTTTCTGGCACACGACTCGGTTTTTATTTATTGCCCCATATTTGTTTATGTTTAGTCCCTTTTTTTCCTCAAAGCAGTGTTGATGAAATACACAGACACTATCTTTATTTGGATTCATAAACTAAATGGAGACAAGTTGCTGCACACAGATTATGCAGAAATATCATACCCAGACACACTATTTGACTATAAATAGATTTTTAGACCATTAACAAAATTGTTTTTAGATCATGTTATTAATTAACCTTAGAAATAAGTAGTTTATCTTTAATGAACTTGCTCTGCCCTCTTTTCTTGGGTTTAATCCTTCTCCCTTTCAGCACAGTTTAATTTTTTTTTATTCCTTCTTTTCACTTTCTTTCCCTGCCTACTCTGACTTTTACCTCCATTTCATGGAGAGCGTTTCTACCCTCCATCCTTGTCTCTGCGGTGGGTTTTAGTCTCAGCCATGTTGATGCATCGCTGCATGCGCTCTCGCAGAACAAATCACACCCATTTGCTCTGGTTTCCAGCAAAAGGCAGTGAGACAGCTGTAAACGCGCTCACTGAAATTACCCCAAAATGAGCAGTAAAATGAATGAAATGTCACTTTGTGAATTATCACCAAAGTGCATTGTTCTATGAAAAAGTTACAGCTTGGGAAGTTTTTTATCCCTATTGGGCCAGATTGAAATTTTATTTATGACTGCCGTTGACAAATATGTTTTGCAGACAAGCAGTGGTGGAGCAAACAGCTGCTTTGTTAAAAGGCATAAAAGTGTCTGATGGTTTAATACCACTGTGAATCCTTTAGGGGGGTTGCCACAGCAGCATTCATGCACAAGTTTTTGACCAAAAATGATATTATTCTAACTGAATCCCATCAGTCCCACAGCTTTCTGTTAGAGGCGAAGGCAATTCTCACTTGGGTGTTTACACACATTCACACCCCAGCTAAATATAAACTGTCTTGACTTTTAGGGTCAGTCTCATATGGGCTGTTTTCCATTTTTTTGTGTAAAAGTGTTCTTATGAATGAGGATGTTGCAAATCTTATCTATTTTACTACAACAAACTGTAGTTAATGGAGGAATGCCGGTACTATTAACCCCTGTAAGGGGTCACTGCGGTTATGTTTATCACCTGAACACCTTCTTATTCAGAGAATATAGAATACAGCAGTTTTGTTTAAAAAAACCCAATTACCAGTCTTAACGCAGTCAGCACTGGTTTACTTCAGAATGTAATTTATACGATGAAAATGGGTAATTTTTGCAAAAATTGTGGAAATCTTTATTTAGAGATCAATGGCAAAAGACCAGGTCATCAAGTGTTTTTTTCTTTCTGCACTTGATATAAAAATGATGCTGTTAAAATGCTATGTTCTCGTGATGTTAAAATAATTAAACCTATTAGCTGCAAACATTTCCTGCCTTTAATATAACCTGTACCATAATTTAAGCCTGTTGAGGGGAAGAAAATATGCACATCCATGAAGTAACACTTAGCAGGAGCAGAGATTTAAACAGCATCCAGTCTCCGTAGTCAGGACTCCTTTCCTGTCAGACGAGGAGGGCACAGCCATCTTCAGGTCATCCCCATAGATTACCTCTTGGATTTGGGGTGTTCCAAAACATTAATTTTCTTCTGGTGAGGTCATTATTTTGTTGATTTTGATGTAAATTTAGTCACTGTCATGTAGAAAGGTGCAATGCTCTTCATCTTCATTTCATTTAAAACTCTGCATAATTCCTTCAGCCTTGACTTAAAGCTCCAGTTCTAGTAGAGGAAAGGTACGATGCTGCCACTGCCTTGCTTCTTTGTGATTATGTTCTTTTGGTGATGGAAAGGTTTTTTTAAGTGTATGCAATTATCAAAATGAACAAATGTTTTTGTTTTGTTAAAAAAAAAAAAAGCACTGGTTATCTGTTCTTATAATAAAAATGTTAAACAATTTTGCGCCTGGTCACAAAGTCTGACACTGCACCGATTCAGAGCTGCTTTTATCCAGGACATGAAAGAAACCAAACTGTCTCTTTCTTTTTTCTAGCCTTCTGTGAGGAGGGATGCCGGAGTGGAGGGACCTGCATATCTCCAAACACGTGCATCTGTCCATCAGGATTTACAGGACGCCACTGTGAGACAGGTAGGATCAAAGGACCCAGTTTCATCTAAATGACTCGTTCAGCTCTCGAGCTCAGCTCAAGCATCAGCTTGTGCTTCAGTTCTAAAAGGATGGCATGCAGATGCACACACGGACGGAGAATCATGCTCACAGCTCCAAATATCACTGTGACCTTTGGGTTGGATGCAGAATACATAGATCATGAAGCAGATTGTGGAAAAGTGTGTTTTTGTTTACAGAACCACTGAAAATGGTAGCAATACCACAGATATATGAGCAAATCTGTATGAACAGCAACATTTCTGGGCATGGCCACAGTAAACGCTGCAGGAGATAAACTGCAACAAACAAGCTCTCCACTTGTTTGTGTCACCTTTTCTCCAGGAACTACTGCAGATTTTCCCTCTAATCTTTTGTAATGGCACATATTAATAAAATGTGTGAAAAGAGCTCTGCATCAGGGACGGGACTTTCAGGAAAAACAGGATAGACGCTTCATCACAATAAGAAATCTCTGATGGAGCATATCAGTGTTGTTGTTTGACCAGTCACAGTCACAATGCCAACGTCGTCTTCCCTAGCCTGCAACGTTTGGTTTCAGCGGTTGTTTGGAGGTATTTCTCGTTATCAGTCAATTGTATAACCTGTTTGAGTCACGTAACGTGTAGAAGGTCATGATCCTTTGAGGAAAGTTGTGTCTGCTGTAAATAATTTAACGTAAGAGGTGAATCATTTTTGGAAGGCTACTTCCAATGCTTCCATATTAGCTAAATCTTAGTTCCGGTTATTGTCGTGACCACCTGGGCGCAGAGATGGGGACTCGAGTTTGCGACTCGGACTCGAGTCGCACTTCAGTCGCACCTAAATTGACTTCAGACTTGACTTGGACTCGTGCCTAAAAGACTTCAGACTCGACTCGGACTCGTGGCTTGGAACTCGTGAACAATCTTTATTTTCTGGGCGTATTTTCATTGGCAAAACTGAAAATTCAGAGAAGCTTAATATCATTTCCTCCTTTTGCCACATGGTAACCATGGTAACCAGATGATACAACGCCAGGTGTGCGGCTTGCAGCCCCGCGCATTGATACTTTGTTCAAATGACACTATGGCGACGGACAGAGCAGATGCATCTGCTTGAGA
>JAVQJG010047999.1:0-32963 GCA_036024015.1 Craterocephalus amniculus
CCCCCCACCCCCCCCCCCCCCCCCCCCCCCCCCCGCGCCCCCCGCCCCCCAAAGTCTCAGAAGATATTTAACTAAAAGAGGCTTAGTAGTGTGATTCTGCCCTAGTTCTCACCAACACTTCAGTGTCAGTGTGCGAATGTGATGTTTAATTATGTGCATGTGTGTAAAGGTGAGAGGATGTGCACATTTGTGCACGTCTAATCCGCGTAGTGTGGATATGCACACAAAAGCTGTTGTGTGTGTTGGAGCATGTTACTGTAATCCTGCCTCTATGTGTGTGTGTGTGTGGATCAAAACCACATGTGTCATTTATGCACAAAGAGTGTGATCAATGCAACATTCTTCTGTAGCCAATGAGGAGCGAGCCCCTGTTACTGGGCAGTTATGTGTTTATTCCTCCCCCCCTCCTGTTCTTTCGTGAGGTCGATGTCACGCGTCAAACCTCATAGACTCTTAGATCAGCATGAGTCCTTACGACACACCAGGGTCCCGCGGTAGTGATGAACATCAGCAATCTCACTGGTTTTGTAGGTCAACCAGTGCCGTACGGGTGCACATGTACTTGTGTAAACTGTTTTTCATCACAGAGCAGAGGGCATCCTGAAATTCATTTTCAACACCTGGATTATTGGCTGGAGGTGATGAAGCAATATGCTCATTGATTTTTTTTCTTCTGCTGTGATCAAAGCAGAATCAGTCGACTCACCGTTTCTGGACATGGAAATGTCATATTCCGTTTATCATGTAAAAGAAAGTTTTTCAAGCCAAAGATAAATTAAAACCTCTTAAAACATTGCTTAGTGGATCACTGTCAGAGATGATCACAGTTTCACTTTAGTTTCTACCGAATCTATTCGTTTTTCAGAACACCTTTCCTGTGGTGGGAATATTACTCTCTAGGATTAGAAAGCATTAGGTCTGATGAAGCACATTCAGCTTCTTTCTTCAGTGTTTTGCTATTTTAAGCCTTATACATAAATCCTATTTCATGTTATTCTTAGATGTTATGAAATTATGTATACTTAAATAATCTGTTGGTTCAGATTTACGTTCTAGTTAAATTACTGTGAAAAATGAATACATTTCAGATTTAACATTTTAGTCATGTTCGCAAATATACTTGTATATGTATTTGACAAATATGTGTTGCCATATTAACCCCAGTGTGTTGTGCTGCTGTTGTGCATGTTAACTTTGCATAAATTATGAGGAAATATGCGGTTGGTTGATTATTTAAATGATAATTAAGAGGATTTTCTCCAGATTGGACAAGGGAACAGGCCAAATTGGAGACGTTAGCTCAAAAAAGGATGCAGTTCAAAATGAAACGTTACATGTGATGCTCTTAAAGAGGTGTGGTGCTACCAATTACCTTCTGAACTTAGATGATTAAATAAGGTCCACTTTTTCAGTCTTAGACCCTTTTCAGACTTGCTCTGAAAAAGATGTAATAGCGCAGACTTTGTGTTTTATACCGTTTTGATTGAGACAAACTTTCCACTCTCTTACCTCTGAGGTATAGCAGACATTACATATTGTAAGAGTGGAAATGTTTCGGCTCATCGTATTGACTGAACATACAAGAGAAGTTCTGGTCAGGGTTGAGGGGAGGGCTGTCACTCTGGGTGCGTTTTGCATTTGGTTTCCTCGTCAATGTAATTTAAGCATTTCTTTTTGCCCAGAACTGAAAATGGGACCATGACAAGGACTCTTAATTGTGCGTGCTGCTGTGTCGTCAAGCATCTTCACAAGTTTGGTTTGTTATAGGGAAACGGCAAAGATATGTTGCACAACAACAATGTCCTATTATGTTTCGACAATCGACAATCTGGAACATTTCCTGATCTCTGAACATTACCAGGATTTAAGAAGTCTGCAAGGAAGCAATATGTTTGCAAAGACAACTCTCGCAAATATTCTGAAATGCATGACTTAAATTTACAACAATATTTGATATTGTTACGAATCGTTCAATATGCAGTGTGTACTCAACAGTGAGCATTGTATTATTTGTATCGAACAATACAATGGCCCCACAAGAAAAAAAACAAACAGGGCTGTCCACAAAACCCCCCAGACCTGCAGGCGAGAGACCAGAGTTAACTTTAATAAGTAGGATGTTTCCATCATGGAGATGTCTGAATCTGTCCGTAGGACCGCTATAAGCTGCATACGCATGTGCACAAGTTGTCAGGCGTGTGGGAGAATCCCCCAAAATACTGTCGGGCCCAAACCCAATCCAGAGAGAGCATCCCTACAATGCAGCATGGTGGTGGCAGCAGCATTTTGGGGATGCTTTCCATCAGTAGGAACTGGGAATCTGGTCAGAATGAAAAATGATAGAAGCAGCTAAATGCTGGGAAAATCTTGAGGAAAAGGCATACACTCGAGTAGGAAACTTTTATATGTGTGGGAAGGGCCAAGTGAAAGTCCAGTCGTCAGACTGACTGGGTGACTTTAAGTTTCTGTAGGATAGAAGTACCCAGCAAACATTTAGATCCTAGAGCAGTTGTACTCTGAAGAATGGTCAAAAACATGAGTGGCTAGATGCGCCAAAGTCGAAAAGACTCACTTTAATTTGCAGCTGTACAGTAAATGCTGCACAAGGTGACTTTGTGTACCACTTCTCTGGTTTTTTTATTTTTGGAAATTATTTCAAATATAATATTTCTTTCTTCAATTTTCACCAATTTGGACCATCTTTAGGGGATCACTTTGAAGTCGCCCATCAATCAACTTAAAAAAGAGATTAAAACAAGAAGGTGCTAATTTTACTGATTTATCTCTGAATTAACTGATTAATTTTGACAGCTATAATAAAAAAATCTATATTTGTTTGATCAAAATAGGTTACATATTTTCTACAACTGTCTGGCCACCCACTGAAATGATCTCTATGAGTGTCCCAACTCTGTTGAGAACGGCTGCCTTAAAGTAAATAAATAAGTGTTGAGTCATGCTGTATGACCAGCCATTTCAAGTCATGAGTTTGTTTAAATTAGATGCTTGTATAGTTCTGAAGAACACAAGGTGAGTGATAAACTTATTTAATCCATTCTACTTATCAATAATCATTTCAGTTAAACACAGTCAAGGCATCAATTATGGCAAGTCATTATAACCTTTGCAATACTAGTGTTAAAAGTAGGTCTTTTTTTTTTTAATAAATTCACTTTTTTGTGGGGGTGTTGTTTTTTGGGGACAGGTATATCATGTGGGAATAATGCCTGCATATGACACACTGTAAATATCCTAATTTTTCAGTTAGAAATAATTGTAATTGGTGACAAGCAAGTTTGTCTGGAGACAAGATTTCTGCTGTAAAAAGTGTTTTTTTGTTTATTTATTTATTTGGTACTTTTCCAGTACCACCACTCCTGACCACATGGTGGCGCCAGGTCTCACTGACTCAGTGGATGGAAATCAGAATCCCTGATGAGATGAATGTTTAGAAATCCTCTTTACTAGAAGCGGTCAACTTTAATCTTGTCCCCATTATGTAAAAACCATACACCAATAACAATGATTCAAAAACAAACGTCTTATCCTCCTGACAAATAAACAAGAGCAATAACAGAAGGATTCAGACAGCTTATTACTGATAACAAGATGTCTTCATACAGAAAAATACTTCCTTCTTGTTTTCTGAGGTTGGGTATTTTACATACACAACAGGTAATTTGTCATAGTTTCATGTTGATATTTTTCTAATAAAACATTAAATCTGCCTTTGGAGATATGAATTCCCAGTTATAACAAGTACCATTTTCAGAGTTAAATGCCGTTTTCCCAGTGCTCTCTTTTGGTTTGTCAGTCTAGTATTGCTGTTGACAATTTTGTATTTAGGTCAGTGGTGCCCCCTCAGGGTCTGACGAACTACTTTCTCCCAGAGTCCCCATGATTGACACTTTTCCTTATAGCAAACGAAGTCCTGCTCCTCCGGTTTTAAATTCTTGATGAGTAACATGTTATAAAATACAAAACTAAATGCTGCTGTTGGTGCATTCTCATTTAGTTATCCAATGAAAACCACTTACTTCGCCCCTGAGTGCCACTAATAATACAGATTACCGTGGGTACAATAATATAATTAGGCTATATATTAAACTGTCTGTGCATTCGATCTGTTTATTCAGTGTATTAAAATCTAGTCTTAAATAAACCACAGACATATTTGCCCTCTGGGTGTGTACGATCTTTTTTTGCATAGACCGCTGTTGCATCATGTGACCAGGCAGCAGAGATGGCTACCTGTTGTCCTCTGTGCCTCCTTTCAACCTCACCACTCCAACACAGCGTGGTAATAATCAACCGCCTGGCAAAAACCAGAATTACCGGGACATCCTCTAAGAACATAATGCCTGTCTTAGACGCCGGGCATCTGGTGGCATTTCTTCACGGTATGCTGAACACAGGGGAGGGGACTGAGGTGAGGAGGAAAAGGAGGAGGGGGGTAGGGACACGGACGCGAGGGAATTGAGGGAGGGAGCTTTAGGCTCGGATTAAGGGGGGACTCTTACGGGGGGAGGAGGAAGACGAGATGACCTGACCACATGCTCCATCCGTAAAGCGCTTTTCTTTTGCACTGGCCCTTTGCCCTGGACAGCCAGTCCAGGTCAGAGCCGGAACCCCCCCCACCCCCCCTAAGCAACAGCCCACGCTGCTGTCAACAGCCGTTGTGATCTGCTGGTCTGTTCTGTCCAGCTTCTTGTTGCATCCTGGAGAAGTTTTGCCAAGTGTGCAATATAACATGGTCATGATAAAAACACACCCATGTCTGGTGTAATGAGTGACTGTAATACCAAGGAGCACACGCTCATGTGGTATTTGAACAATATATTTCCAGTAGGCAGGACGTTTGTCACTTTTTTCACACCTGCTGAGCTTTAGGCATGCATTGGGATGTGGTAACCTCAATTGTTAGTATGGAAAATATGATGAACATAATCTGCTCTCAGTAAATCACACTGGAGAGAAATTTGCATGAATACCTCAAACATAACAAGAATGTTATTCAGCCACATTATGCACAATTTTCCAGCTTATTTTTATTGTCTAATCAATCATTTTTTATCTGATTTGATCTGCTCATGATATAAATCAGACTGGATCAGACGGACCTTGCTGGACTTACTTCCTAGTTTTGCTTCCTGTATATCAATCATGGATAATTACTTCCTCCTGTTTGAACCACAAATTAGATCATTTTTCTGAAAGAAGAATCCTTTAAATGCTCAACATTGTTGTTAGTCTGTGAGTTTGAATGGAGATTTACTGATTTCTGATGAAGCAGTTGATAATCATTTGAAACACTGTTTCATAAGATCCCTCAAAAGTATCTTTATTTCAGTGCAGTTGTCATTTGAATAAAGGAATCAAAAACATTTCTGAAAGCAAGCAGAATTGTGATTGGTGTTTACGTTGCATTACTGTCATATAGCTGACACTTTTATCCGAAGCGACTTACAATTGAGTTTTACCAGCGGTGCCAACACTGGAGGCAATGAGGGTAAGGTGTCTGCCCAAGGACACGACAGCTGACTGAGGTTGGAGCGGCAGGATTTGAACCACCTTTCGAACCTAGCCACCTACCCCAGCCACCTCAAGGTAGCACAAGTCATCGCATCTATTTTTAGCATTCAGCTTTTAAATTTAAAAAAAAATGTATTGGCTGTTCATCCAAACACTCATGTTACCATTGTATAATGAATATTGGCTGAAACAGTTGACTTCTAGCTTCACATACAAAAAAAGTTCACATCCACATTTGAGAAAAAGGTTAGGACTTTCTGTACAACTGTTACATTAAAGCCCTGAAATGTAACAGAAAACTTTATAATGTTCCTTTGTCATAAGAAAGCAGTTTTCCTCTTAGTGATGCTCTGTTAGACCTTTGCTGCAGCTGTCTGTCTGGTTGTCTGTCTATCAGTCTGTTGACTACTTTTGCAGAATATTTTACAGCTTTTTGTATATTTCCATCAACACTGACGGTAACTCTGTGTTGCTGGAAGCTGATGCCCATTCCATCAGGGCCTCCAGATTTTATAAATGATGTTGCATGTTTCATATCACAAAAATATGTTCAAAACCTTCTAAATATAATTTTCTTTCAATAATTTTGTTTAGCATGATCTTAGTTCCATATGTATTAATTATATTTAGCCTCAAGTGATGTGGCTCTTCTAAATATTTTTCAGGAAAGTTTCCTCTGGCCTATCTTATCCTCAGGCTTATGAAAGATTTGCCATGGCGACGGTCCCTTTGTATTGGCTCTAATGAAGTGTACTGCTCTTGGTAGATTTGTAGACAGATATTTGTTCCTCCGGACTGAATGGTTTTGTCGTTTAAGTAGCTTTTTTGATAGGTTTCTGTTGTTTAGTCTCAATTTTCAGGTTTTTCTTCTTTCTTTCTTCTTTTAAATCTCTGAATGTATCAGACTATTAGGCATCCATCCATCCATCCATCCATCCATCCATCCATCTCCACTTATCCAGGGTCAAATGGATGGTTTCTAAACCCTTCATCTCATATTTGTATAAATACAGTCAAATTAAAGTGATTGTCTGTGTTTTATGTCCTGATGTATTATATCATTGTTGGGCTGAGAACCAGCCGCACTTTGAACCCAGCATATTACTGGTGTACTGCACTTGTCACTGAAAGATTGCATCAGGACGGGTAGAAGAGAGGCTAGATCAGATAGAGTTGATGAATTTTTAGGGTTTTAAGAAAGAAAGCAAGCAAGAAAGAAAGAAAGGAGAAGAGTATTTGTGTTGCAGATATATTGGACTTGGTTAACACACTTGTCTTTGTATCGTTCCATCATTTTACCACTGATGGGTCACATTGGTCCCTACCCCTGCTTTACCCCTACTGGTTACTTGCAGGACCCTAACCCTTTACTCTAAATGAATACTGCGCTCTGTTCTCAATTAATAAACTGTTAACTAGTTTTTACCGCTTTCCATCTACTGCCTGTTGAAAATAGCATCAGCTGCGGTGTTAATACCCCCACCCTCCGCCTTTCAGCTCCTCTTAGACCTCCCAGAGAGTACAACATTTTGCACAAGGTGACTTCCAACTCCTGTCAGGCTTTCTGTTGAGGAAACATTGAAGATGCCCCTGGGCAAATTGCCAGGACCAAGGCCAGATGGGAGCCCCACTCTCTACCTGCCACTCCCCCCTCCCCGCCACCCTCCACCACCCGATGCCAGCCTCTTGACACCCCACCTGCCATCTGTGCCGACCTCCCCCTAGCTGTCAACAGTTCAAGTGCGTCTTGTGGCGCTCCAGCCGACAACGCAGCTGTGCAGATGTTGTAAGGGCGAAAAGATGGGCGACGCAGGCGACAGCAAGACTAACATCTGTGCTCCCTGTGGGAACAACAGAGCAGCACTTTGTAAGGAAGCCAGTCACCGCGATACAATGAGCTGACAGACACGGCGCTTCATGTCCTGTGTGGTGTCATCAGTGCTGCTGCCGGCTCGTAAAGGCCTTAGAAATCCCCGCACAGCCCCCGCCGCATAATACTGTGTCAGGACAATAAATATGTTTTGTGGATTAAATAAAGCTTAAGTCACTGGAAACTCCAGCGATTTACGCAGAGATTTGATATGGATAGCAGCGCTAACATGTAATCCAAAGATCATTATGATTCTTAAACTGATATCCCACATGTTCAGCGGTGAAAATACTCCTAGGAAAGCTGAGCTCCTCTCACACTCGTGTCCTCCGCAGATTCGCCACGAAGCTGGTGACTGCTGATTTTCTTGTCACTAGATTCTCACTCCCACCTCACCCTCCTCATGCTGCTTGATACAGCCGGTGGCATGTGTCAGGTACAGCCCTTCATTATCACTCGGCCGTCTCTCTCTCTCTCTCTCCCTCCGACACACACACTTCCACTCAAACAGGAACAATGCATTTATGATGTGTTTGTGTAAGACAGAGAGTGGGAGACAGACTGAAGCAGAGGAAGAGAAACGAATAAAAGAACTTCATACATTTTCATGACCGCACCGATAAGGTCAGTCATGTGCTGTGGTTACTAAGCAACGCTGCCACCCCATGTTGGACAGTTACAGACCAGATGAGTCAAATTCGAGGATGTTTAGCATTGCTTTGTGAATGACAGCTGCTCATGACTAGATGAGATGAAGACAAACATGCAGGTACACACCCATGCTGCATCGCCTTAATTTATGGAGAGCCTGAAAAAATAAAATAGTTTATCAAGCCATATATCACTTAGTTCAAGATTTACATATACTTTGTGTCTAGTGCAGATTTCTTACTCTGGTAATGGTGTGATGGTGACTGTAAATTAAGGTGGTGAGTATTTGAATGAATAACAGTCATTTTTATACATCAATTCACTGCTGATTTCATTATTTGCTGCCAGAATTTGCTGCATCATGTCTTGATCTGTAATGTGACATGGCTGTTGTTTGTGTTGTTGCTACATGAAGTAACATGACAACTTTGGGGTCCAAACTTCTAAGTGGGGTTTACTTATCAGGGTAACTGTGGATGACTTGTCTTAATTTACCCTAATAACAAACATTTATGCAGTGCTGGTTTCAGATGCACAGTTTTATGGTTGGAAAAGTGTATGGTCTTCTTTTAAAGACTATAAAAGCCCTGTGCATAATATAAGTGTCTTAGTTAGTTTTTATCCAAAATGCTAAACCAACAGGTTTTTATTTATTTATCATTATTTACATGTTATGAGGTGGGTGTGGGTATGAATGTGCACACAAATGATGCGGTTTTGCAAGTTTGATATGTTTTATGCTCACAGGCTTTAAGAAAAAAGCAAGAAAATCACTTATAGTTAAATTATTCTAGTCAGGGAAAAGAATGGTTTGTTCTATATCTTTTTATGTTAAGTGGGACAAGTTTAGGAGTAAGGCTCTGTTTTATTCCCTCCTGCAGGAAGTGATGTGTTGATCTCTTCGCTGTGAGCCTAACCTAACCTGTTCCGACGTAGCCATATTAATACACCTCGGTAAGAAGTCAACCACCTTCTTGTCAGTGAAAATACCGGGCTGGACCTGAAGTTACCTCATTAAGCCACTAATCATTTGTAGTACAGGTCCGAATACCACCCGGGTGCAGCGGGTGAAACCAGATTTTCACTTTTTCATATAAGCTTTTCTTCTAACTTTCTTTAAGGTGCTTCCTTTTTTAATTGATGCACCATAACGTCTGTAGCGTGGATGCCATATTCCACATTTTCACCATTTTCAGAGGTCTTTCCCTCCCTCATGTGTGCAATCTGATCCTCAACACTAATAAACAAAAACAAGTATTAATGTAGTAACATTTTAAGTCAGAAGTCCTGACTTCAATTGCATCTGCAAAGATCAATCCGTTCATATTTTTCTTTCTAAGGTAATTTTTGTTGTTTGTAGCTGATTATAGGTTATTAGTGAAATTAGCTGGTTTTTCCTGCTCTTATAGGTCAGCTCACTTCCATATGATTTTATCATGGTAACACACTAATCTTCCTACATTATGTAAATCTGCCCCTTGCTGGCAGTTTCTAATATTTTTATGGAAAACTTTATTTTATTTATATAGGTAAATATGTTGTCACAGAATATCTTTTATGTCAGTTATAGTGCCACACAGTGTTTCTTGCAATTCAAAAAGCTGGTAAAAGGATAAAACCATGCATTCCACAAGTTTTTATCCAGGAGAAAGTCCCAGTGTAAACAACTGTAAACTTTTTTACAGTTTGGGGTATGCATAATCACCGGCTAATTTATAAGGTTCATCGGTTAGTTTAGACCTTTTTTGCCTCCAGGAAATCCATATTAAACCCTATGGTTAACATTTTAGATCACCAATATGGAATGATGCTCATAAATGTCTTCCACATAACATGAAGTGGGATCCATTCTTGTGGAAGACCTGAACCAGCCTCTGAATGACCCTGCTGACCAGTCAGGGCTGGACAAGAGAACGTTGAGCTGAGAGATGCAAAGCAGTCAATAAATGGAATCAATGAATAGCTCTGCATAGATTTCAACCACGTTATCGAACACTGATAATAAAGGAAATGTATGATAATATTTTTCTTTTAAGACAAACAAGTATGTAACTGTTTTGACTTTTTCCTTTAGTTATTGGTGGATTTTTTATTATCAGAAGGGTGAAATGAGGCCATAAAGTTATAGGATTGATTGAAAGGACATCTACAGATTGATGATGTGAACAGTTTCTGTAGCTTTAATTTCTCTGTTGCTTTAGCTGTCAGAGCAGAGTATCCTTTCATTTCCTGTGTAGCTCTGAGTAGGAAGCAGAGGCACCGCTTTCGGCTTGTAATGGCAAGGGATTTCTCTCAAAAGAAGCACAATTTTACATTCTACAGACTTGTTAACTCATTAAACATGAATTGTGACTTTGTCTCTTGTTCTCTTCTGAATTTATGGGTGGAGGGTAGATCTTAAAGATGATAGGCCTATAATAAAATAAAGGTCTCATAATGCTTATTTGACTACTGTTCTTCCATTTTGACCTCATAATGTGGTTAGAATTATTTAACAATCTGACCCAGGCAGCAAAGCTCCTTCATTTCTCATTATATACATTTTGAATGAACATTTTACTTGTCTTTAAGGCTTTTTCTTGTTTAATAGAATCTAAGTAATTTGGGGTAGTCTATTAAACATTTTCCCTTTGGATATGCAGCTCCTATTGGTTAGAATTACAGGGTGCTGTTATCCCTCATTGAATGTTGGCTTCCTGTTGAACTTCTATCCGTCTATCTGCTGTCCTTAACCATTTATTCCAATGCAGGTTGACCATTACATGTGATACCTAAATTGCATTATAGTGTAAGTAAGTTGCCACAGACCATAGAGGTGTGATAATAAACAATCAACAATAAAAGATAATTACTAGGAGTTTCATTTACTTTTCATTGAAGCCATTTCTGTCTTCTTTGCCAGCCTTTTCTTGTTTATCTTCTTCTAATTCTTCCACTTTCACTAGTGGTACAACAAGAAAATTCCAGACTGCCCTTAAACTTTCCCAGTTGTATATCTTAGATGCATACTGTAGTTCATAAGTGTTTTATAAAACATTATAGATATTGCTTTTTCTAATTCTGTTGAAAGCTTTAGTTAAATCTTTTATGTTTTAAATTTTATCTTCAAAGAGCACCTTTAATTCTTAAAAGTACTATTTTCCACAAGTTCTGATACTGAAACAGGAACGAGGGAGCCCAGAGTTTTTGGAAAAGTAACAATAAAGGGTCACATAAAAGCAGCTGAATGGCTTTCTATCTGGTAAGTGAGCTTCATGCTAAAAACATCAGCCAGGCCAGAAATCTTCATACAGTGATGGAATCAGACCTAAACCATGAAAAACACATTAATGGAATCACAAAGTCAGCCCACTATCACCTGAAGAATATATCAAGGTCAAAAGATTTGATGTCTCAGCAGGACCTGGAAAAGCTGGTCCATGCTTTCATCTTTAGTCAGCTTGATTATTTTAACAGCATCTTTACAGATCTACCCAAACAACTGCAGCTTATTCAAAACCCTGCTGCTCCAGTCCTCACTAGGACAAAGAAGGTAGACCACATCAGTCCAGTTCTGAGGTCTTTACACTGGCTGCCTCCATCAGATTATATAAAGCTATGAATGGTTTAGGACCAGCATACAGGTCAACTGGATCCGGTCTCTTATGTCTGGACATGTTTGGAGCAAACTCCCAGAAAGCCTCAGATCAGCTAAAACACTCAGTTTATTTAAATCCAGGTAAAATACCCTCCTGTTCTCTGCTGCATTTACAGAGTTTCTATTCAAAAGTCCAAATTTGCAGTTTCCTTTGAATTTTAATGAATTTTAAGTTTGAATTTAGTTTCAATAAGCTACAGTTTTTACTAATCTCAGTTCTCTCTTTCTCCCTCTGTCTTGTTTTCAATTTCAAATAATGATTTTTCAAATAAGCACTTTGAATTGTCTTGAACATGAAATGTGCTTTAGAAATGAACTTGCTTTGCCTTGGTAACATCAGTGGGACAAAATATCGTAATATTATTTTTTGACAGTACAGATGTTGTATAATCGTGCTCTACTTTGACTGAAGGTTAAACTTATCAATTCCAACAACACTGTGAGAGCAGTCAGCAATGAGGCTGAGTGGCGTTGCTGTGTCCAGCTCTCAATACCTGCTAAGCATTTGCCGGTTTACACAGTTATTGTGAGCATTTAGGTCACAACACTGTTATGACCTCCAGCAACAATGATTTTTGAAAGCATGTGCAGTGATTTGTACTCTCTACAATTAGAAAACTAGTATTGCAATGTAAATACGTAGCACAAAAAAACATTAGTAGGCCTCTGCATGTTTTTATTGTGAATGTGATTATGTTTGCATGTTGCTAAAGTCACTGCTGTGTTTACAGTCTCCAAAGCTGATTTGGTGAGTCTTATCTGGGCTTATTTTCAACCTTTTACAAAAAGTCCTGAAAGAAAAGGAGTTTTACGTTGTAAAACTGACCAAACTGTTAAAAAACCACCTATGTTGCTTCATTATTATCATACTGTCAACCTTTATCATCATTGCAGTTTTAAATATGTTTAAATGTACATTAAACTTTTGTATCTTAGGGGGTAACTTTAGTTATCACCGAGGCAGAGACCATGCAGAGAAGTCTGTCAGTGTTTTATATCTGACAGAAGGCTTTAAAGAGATTAATGGCATTTGATTTGATCATGACCTCACAACATATCAAGGGGTTAAAGCGGGATTAGACATATAAGGTTTGCAGTGTATTTGATGCAGCAGCGATTTTAATCCAATCTCCGTACACAAACAGTCCTCTGGGATCTGCACAGGAGAATCACTCAGCATATGGCTGAATGATTAGACATAAAAATCCAAAGCAATGAATCAACAAGACTGGTGGGGAAACGGGTCTCTTTAATTGGTCCTCCTGTGTTTGTGTTTGTGTAAGTGCAGTGCATGTGTATGTGCGTCGCCTGCCGCACACACACTGCCGTCTAATGGAAATGAGTTGTTTTTGTGAAACATAATTGTTAGCTTTCATTTTAAATCACTCATCTTATTAAGTCAAGTATGTTGGCTTTCCCAAAGTGTTTTAAGGCTAACGTGATGATAATAATACTGAGGAAAATTAATAGTTTTAGTTTTAAGTGTTCATATGCAAACCAGATTTGCCAATAAGATGTCTTGTTCTGTCGGTCATGAGTAGGTAGTTCCATGCAACTGGAACAACATAAGCAAAGAGGGGTTTCTAATAATAATGCTTTTGAAAAGGGTAGTGGGGCATCGAGAGTGGCAGGCTGCAGACAGGTGCTGTGTCACGACAAGTAAAGGAAGATGAGGCATGCATTTTGCACTTCGCAGTAACTAGATGAACACAAAAATCCTCCTGACAGGAAGACAGACAGGGAGAGGAATGCTGTAAACATGCAAAACCCCCCAAAAAACAAAACAAACAAACACTTTGTATACAATGTGTGAAAAATCATGTCTGCTTTCCTCACTGCTATCTTTTCCTCTGGTGTCTGGAGTCAGTGATAATGATCGGTTTTATTTTGGGGATGCCTGGCTGGAAGCGCATGCAGAGGCCAGACAGGCGGTGACAGGTCCTGCATTCCTGGTGCAGAAAATGTTCATGTGGAGGTCTGATGTGGATGCTAAATCTCCCAGACAGATACTATATCTGGATGGAGGGCTGGAACCTGGTCCGTCTTTAAACAAAAATGGGCCAAGCTAGATTCAAACAGTCACATGGGCATGGGATGTCACTGCGATGCTGTTGTCCCAGCGCCTGCACAATCATTTCATGCTCAACGTGCATGAAAATGTGACTTTCTTATCATTACGTCTGAAAAAATGATCCAAAGGAAAACATTTACTGCCGCCCTGTTACATACCTCAGTTTGCAAAGAAGTATTCTTCGTGCTGACTGCCAGGTGCGTATTATTAACTGTAAAATGTAAATGTGGAGATCATCAAATGAAATATGTGAGCATGTTCCTCCTCTTAGTCATTTAGTTTACATTTGTTAATCCATAACCTCCTCCTCTTCCTCCTGTAAGGTTTGACTGGAGGTGAACTCATGGAGGGGGTGTGGATGTCTGACATGGCCACTGTTTGATGCCCACTGGTGCAGTGGTGGGGGTGGGTGGTGGGGTTGCTACTTATATTTGTCAAAGTCAATTAATGAATGCAGGGGTAAAGCTGGCAGGGTCCCCAAAACGCCCCAGGGGCTCATAAATTATCCAGAAAACACATTTATTTTGAAGACAGGATTTGATCTCCTCCAATTAAGGTAATTTAGCTTTTCCCTCCGCTCCAAATGCCTACATAGCATCTAGTCAGGTATAGCCTACATCACTCTCTTCCTCCCTCCCTCAGCATCAGTCCTCCAGCCCTCTGCAAGCCAGCAAACCACAGAAGGATGTCCTGGGCTAATTCTCTCTTATGTTAATGCACAGCTTTTCTCTCAGAGTGGGGCACCTTGATCCGTCATCTCTGTGATAAAGCGAAAGAAAAACGTTTTTTTTTTCTGTTTTCTTTTTTACCATCCTTGACAGGCTCAGCTGTGCACGCGCGTCCCCCACTCCGCCCCCACCCCTGCACCTTTAAGGCAATGGAGAGGGACAAAAGCGGAGAAGGAGGCAAGGGCTTATTCCACAGTGCTCTGAGGCAGAGCAGGTTCTAAGCGCAGGGACCAGTGTGCGCAGTTTGTGTGTGCGGTTGCGGGGGGAAGATGCATGTGCTTGTTGCTCGCCGGACGGAGAGAGGCGGTGAAGAGAGAATGAGTTTCCAGCGCAGCTAACAATCAACTCCATACGCTTTTTAATCCTCGGGAAATAAAAATCCCAACTTTTGCGCATTTCTTTTCTTTTTTTTCCCCTTTTCTTTTTTACTGAAATGAGACATTTAGGTCTCTTCCTTGCGGACTTCTGATTTATTTACAGTTTATTGATCATTTTCTTTATCTAATTTTGGAGGATTTGTTTTGCTTTGGATTTGGTTTGAACTGTTTCGCCGTGGAGTTGCTTGCGCGCAGAGGCTCTTCATCCTATGCGTCTCCAGCCTCTGACTCAGCAGCAGCGGAGGCGGCACAGCTCACCTGGACCGGAGCTCACCGACCCGAGCTCCCTCATGTTCCACGCACAGCAGCGCACCGATACGGAGGGACGGCTGCACTGAGGCGCGGCGCGGCGCGGTGCGGTGCGGTCAGTCCGGAAAATAAAAATAAAAACAGGGGAGACGTACATTTGTGGATCATATATTATCTCTCACTGTACGAGGAGACAATCATTAGCAGGAAGAAGCTCAAACCTCCTCCTCTTCATCCTCTTCCCAACGTGCAGGATTGAGAGAGAGAGAGAGGGAAGGAGAGAGAGGAAAAGAGATTTGCAAGCTCCATTTTCTTTCATTGCAATTGACTTGTTGAAGAAATAAAAGGGAAGAAATAAGACGAAAAAGAGTGCGGGGGAAGAAGAAGAAAAAGCATAAGATTGGATATTGAACGGAGCGGGGCATGTGGATATTGGCTCTTATCTTTTTCCAGTGCATCTTGAATGGTAAGTGATGCATATGCGCACATCGAACTTCAAGTTTAGGTTAATTATCCCACTGGGCCGAGCTTTCAAATAATCACCGCCCGAATTATCCGGGAACAGTTTTACATTGAAGGTTTTATTTATTTATTCATTGTCCTGTAAAAATGGAGCAAAGGAACAGGCTGTTGCTATGTCCTGTCACAGGCAGTAAGCACTTTTAGTGGTGGTAGTGGGGATGGGGGGTGGGTAGCTGCATCTGCAGGAACCCCCCCAGTAAGCTGAGGTGTAAAATCGTTCAACCATTCATATATGGTCAATATTTAAGAATAATCCTTTATAGGACCAGAAATAAGAGAGATTCAGAAAGAGAGAGAGGAGGGAATCCAGGCTGAATGATAGGTGCAGCATGTGTGCTGCATGAATAACAAGGCTTTTCTAAATATATCATTTTACTTTGTCTATATTTTTTATCTAACAGATTTAAGGTCTAAAATAAATTATTTCAATCATTTAGCTTCATTTTTAGTTGTTTCTGCATAAATCTTTTCTGTCAACCATCTGCACAGGGCCTCAGTCTGAATTTCCTGCATCATTTTAAGATGCCTAATATGCATATTTACAAATTGCTAAAACATTAATACATGGAAATATACATGACTTATAAAAAAAGATCTTTTAGTGAAATAAATAAGCTTTAACAGATTTCTGTGTTATGCTGGTGTAATCAGCAATTGTTTTATGCTCAAATCTGCATCTGAATTGTTTTCAGAGAGAAAAATGGTCGTCCTGATGAAAATGAAAGCATCTCTTTAATTCTAAATTCCAGATTCAATCAAAAAAACAAGACATGTGTTGATTAAAAGCTGCTGTATTTACAGAAATATGTGTAAATAAAGAAATAACATTAATTTAAGCATAGAAATGATTTAGCTGCATGTTTGCATGCTTTCTGTGAAATATAGCGAGTATCTTCTAGAAAAAGGATTAAATAGGTTAGCTGCGCTTTTTTTCCAGTATTGCACCCGCCATATTAGAAGCACAGACATGGAGTCATTTTGGATTGGGGGGAAAAAAAGAAAAAAAAATAGAGACAAGCCCTTATCACCCCCTGCCCAAATGCACATCTCACAAAATGCATTCAGGTCCTGTTTTGTACACAGTGAATTCCTCAAAAGATGGGCTTGATAAGATGTGGTTGTGTCTTTATTGGACCAGGGGTTATTGTTTTTTTTTTTGTTTTTTTTACTGCGAATACAAGAAGTGAGGAAGGGGGGCAGTGAGGAGGACAAGGCACTGTGGAGTAGAGGGTGGGATGCGCGCATGTTGGGGGGCAGAAATCTGCTAGAAAGAAAATTAGGGTATTTTTTAAAGCTGTTTTGGAAGGTAGACGGAAAGAAAAGGGTTAAAAGGGATAGAAATCTAAACTGGACACAATGTGAAGATAGATTAGAGGACAATGCGTCAAGCAAACATGACAGAAAAACCATTTTGTGGCCATGCTAAGGGCTCATGGAAGGCAAGGGGTTATTTATAGGAGGGAATGGAGCAAAAGCAAATATCCCTCTCTGGAAGAGGATGAGATGGTGTCCAGAAATAGAGAGGACAATGCTGGTTATTCCAGATTTTGAGCAGTGCTGTGATGAAATCTGTGTTTGCAGAGCACGATCCATTGCTTTGCTTGTGAATGGCTTTTTCAGTCTCTTTGGTCCAGGCAACAGCGTTGCAAAATGGCTGCTGCTACACACATCTACATGGAAACTTTGAATGGCAGCAGCAGCACTTGTAATTATGATGAATGTTATATTTGTGGCCATTGCTCATGCTGTGCCATTCAGCAGGCTCGGTCCACTTGACACTGACCTTCTCCGTCGATGCAAAGGTCTAAATGTGCTTTTTGTGTCAGTGATTAGAAATATTCAGAGGCATTCTGACAAGCCCTGGTGTGTTTTCCTTCCTTTACCACGCTAAATGGACAGTAGGCAGCATGAAAGGACCGTGACTGTTGATCTGAGGCCATATTGTTTCTGCTTTTCACTGAACAGACCTGCAAAAGATTAGTTTTAATGAGCAGCTTCCATCAGAAACTGACATTTTCCACCTATTCTGGACAGAGCAACATAGCTCCCTGAAATAAAGGCTTTTAGAACTGTGGTCCAGTACAGGCAGCTGAGGTTGTCTCTATGGAGACCCAGGTAATGAGTGCTGCTGCAGTGTGGGCTTTGAGCTTGAGAAACACTGCACTCTGTGCAGGTGACCCAGGCAATGCTTCCAGATAGATAGATAGATAGATACAGACTGTCTTTTCTGATTAAAGCCGTTATACATATTTCATTTTAACAGCTGGTCTCATTTTTAATACAGAATTGTGACGTTTTTAAACGGCTTTATCATTTTCATGGCTGCTGCAGAAAGCAGAAAAGACAAGGAGATTACAACTTGAGCCCACCTATTTACACTGTAGCTCTAGTTTTGCAATCATCATTTATGAGTAGTACCCATTGTACAAACTCCCATTTTACTCAAGATTGCTGTTTGCCAATTTGAGGACATTTGCAAGCTCATCTGTGCTAGATATAAACAATTCAGGACTGTAGAGAGTGAAATCTGCTGTGGAGTTCACTGCAGCGATGCTTGAGCTTTTGAAGTGCTTTTACAAAAGTGTCTGCTAAAACCTAAACGTAATAGGAACAAAGTATTCCAGTTATTAAGCGACAGCATTAGGAAGTTGGCATATTGTTGTTTTGGCAGAGCTGCACAGGCACGAAGGGCTGAGGTGGAGAGTCTGACATATGCTCTATTGGACACTAATAAACTGCAAATATACAGATGCTCTTCAATTGACTCTAAATACACCTGTTTGCATTTTAAGCTTCAGTTTAGGATGCACTAGAAAAGGTTGCACATATGAATGCTGAAGTGTTATCAGGTAAGATTAATGTTAAAGGGGAAATTTGTTTACATGCGGTTGATTCCAGTTTTCATCATCCTCACAACGAACTGAGCAAAGCAAAGTGTCTGCTAGCTCGTTCTAGCGGATGTTAAAGGGTACACTACACACCCAAAACACTACAATATCTGAGTGGCTGTCATCATCAGTTATTTTCAGGCCCAGGAATAATATTAATCCTGATAAAGAGAGATTAGAACCAGTCAAGCCCAGAAAGGAGGGATTAGGTTCTGGGGAAAATATCCCATAAATTGACATAGTTAAATGTGTGTCTGTATTTTCACACAACAACTTAATCACAATGTTTTGGCTGATTCTCTCCCAGACCTAGGATAACCCTATTTACTGAATATAGAGGCATATTTTTATTCTTATTGGAAGATGATAGCTTATGTTGAATATTTTAATAATGTCAAAAGTGACTGAAAAGCATCCAGTTTCCACCCTTAGACTATAATCCAGGTAGTACATTTCCTTAAAAGGCTGGACTAAAGTTACTCGTATATGGTGTGATCTTATTTCCTGGGAGACCGGGTCGAACAATTACAGAGATGTATTTGTATTTTTCTGCATATGTGATCTGATCTTGCTTACCATGTTCACTTAGTCTTTTTTATCATTTTGAGCAATTATCACCAGCCAAAACAACATCGCTGAGAGGTCGCATGAGGGCCAGTGGGAAACTGGGTCCGTGGAGGCTCGTGTCTTTTGGTATACATCTGTCACTTCACATAGAGTCAAGATGGGTCGAAAGAGTCGCGGCAACACACATCAGCAAACAACAACCGAGCTCAGCTCTTCAGTCGCATGTTAATGCACACTTACCAGTCAACAGAATGTAGGCCACAGGGAACGCGGCTGTAGAACCATTTATGATTACTATTTCAAGATAAAAAAGCAGTCATGTCTTTTTGTGTTTCAGTTTTGATCTGTTACTATAGTGACTGAAGCAACAAGAAAATATCAAGTTTAGTTAACCCACATTTTTAGCATCAGCAGCCACAGAAGACTAAATAAATACATATCTAAATCTAAAACCGGTGCTTATTATATGCATGGTTTTCCTATTGCATGCACCCAAACAACATTAATTTGTTTCATTGTCATTACTTTGTTTAAATAATGCATAAGATGTAATATCAGGAAGGATTAGTGACTCGCTGCTTTCGTGGACTAATCACTCTGGGATTTGTCAGTGCCATCGGGGTCAAGATTTTTTTGTCGCTCCACAGTGTGTGCGTGTGCTTGTGCCTTGACTTGGCCGTGAGTAGACTCAAGCATATGTTAATGGATGCACATTGAACTGTTAAAGGTTTCATTTAACCCAGACCAGAATGCTTAAGGAGATGATGTTGTGTAGTGAGGCAGAAAAAGAGGAGGAAGAGAGGGGGAAGAGGGATACAGAGTCAGCTCGTGTTATAATGTATCTAAAGCTCAAAGAGTCATATCTAATAAGCCCGGTTTTCCATGCAGAAATGAGGCCATGGCAAAAAGTCTGTATTATTCTTCCTCCACTTTCTGGTATTGTAAATATTAAGTGCCATTGCTTACATTTACAGGTAAAAATGTTGCATTTACCCTTTTAACTTGGTGATATAAAGCTTCCTACTGCTTTTTCTGGTGAAACTGTGACAATTTATTAAAAATCAACAAAGTCCCAAGCTGAATTTCCTATGGTCAGGTCAAATGGGGTGGACAATATTATAGAAGCAAGTAGGCCTACTCCAGCAATGATTAGACCTTTTAAACACAAAAATAGTTTAGTAAAAAAAAGTTCACTTTGACAGATTATTGCCTTGTTTTCCCATAAATAAAGGAGTTTAGTGACAAACTGTCTTGTTAAAATGGTACAAATGAGCATCATGAGCCGGAAGTCCAAGCGTGTGTTAACAAGGATTGCAACTTAACGAGATAGATAGTTGTTTTGTTTGTGTCTGAAACAGGCCAGTAGGTTAATGCTGTGTTAAGGCTGCAGCTGGAGGGCATACGGTGAGCTTTGTAATTAAAGGGCACTTTGCACGTTGTTTACTTTTGTCTCACTCCACATAAGACTTGAAGATTTTATTTGAATTACAATTACAAACTTACAAATGCTGAATGTTGAGTGTACCAAACTCATGATATTTCTGATTTGAGGAGAGTTAAAGGTTGACATTCTTCATATCAGAAAATATCTATGAGCGCTACAATAAAGATAATTTCTTCCCATTTCAGCAAATATCCCAATGTGATATCTGCTTTATGTGCCTTCATCTCTGACACTATATCATGTTTGGGCCCCAGCCATCATGAAAGCTTGAATTTAGCCATACATGAAAAAGCCCTGCTCAAAAATAGAGATATTAAAAGAATTCTGATGATAAACCTGTAATGGAAAATAATGAATTTCTCTTATATACACAAAAAACAACCTTAGCAAAAATACAGTGGGAGAGAAGATCGAGGAAATGTCCAAAGATCATAACATAGATATTAATTTTACCAAGGATGTCTTATTCTTACAAATTTTGCATTTGTTTGTGTTCATGTTTATTACTGAGGAGAGGAAGAGAAAGTAATAAAAATTGTCAAAGTAATTCTAAGGTAAAATGATTAAAAGTGCTAATATAATACACAGATGTGAGTAGTTTATATAATGCATTTACACAAAATCTACTTATTTAGGTTTTCAGCGAATGGTTTATGTAAAAAGTTCAAATGAAGGCTTTAAAGGGCTTGGATGATATATAATTCTGGTTAATATTGACATTCAATAAACCAAATTAAATGATACGTTTCTGATACTATAAAGTTATCATACTTTCTCCTCAACCACATCTTTCCAGTAATTTAACAAAGCTTTTCAGGACATTATTACAGAAATATTCTCCATAAACATAATACAATGGATTCATCATCTCTGTATAATATATAATTCCTAGAATGTAAATTAGTCATTGAATAGTAGGAGACAGTCTTTGTGAAAACTGTCTTTCATGATAAGCTGCAAACATATTTGTATTCATTAATTCTGTAGCCATTTTTAGATTGTAAAGATTTACTTAAAAGAAAATTTTATTTTTAAAAGAAAATGTGTGAAAAATAAATAGAATTTCTATATTCCCTTGTTAAAGATAAAAAAAATCATTGACATTGTTTGCTGAATCCCAGCTCAGAATACTGAATTCTAAAAGTGGGGAAAAAATTAAAACAGGGCCTCACTGGCAATTTCTCCCCCCGTGGCTGACTACTGGACGTGTTCATTAGGCAGAACCAAACTGCGCTGATTAGCATTCAAAATCCAGCTCTGTTCCTGTAGCTGGGAATGTGTAACATTTTCAAACATTCTGGCAAATGTTTCATTAAAGTGTTGTTAGCCCCCAGCTCCATTCCGCTCCAGCCTCCGCTCTATCAGGCCTTCCCCAGAAGTGATTATGCTAATTGCTGTTTGATCAGATGATTAAATTATAATTTGATTAATCCCAGGCACTAAACGCTCTGAACGCGTTGATGGGTATTTTGCTGCCTGGCAGTGTTTGCAAGGCCTTCTGTCACCAAGCTGCCATCCTGATGCACACAACGCAGGTATTGGAGAGGATGAGGTATAGCCAGGCTGCAAAGGGAGGTAGTTATGGACGTGAATAATTCACTGGTTTTGATGTACTGTGGTTTAGTAATCATGGTAAACATTTTGGTTAATGAAAGCTGCTTCTCATCTTGGTGCAGACAGAGTGCAACTCTAATGCAGACAGCTGCCATTTTCTCAACCATTGCCTGTCTCTGTTGCATTCAATTGACAGTGTATCCATCAGGGTGATTTATGACAGTGCTGTTGCAGACAGCCTTACAGGACTGGATGATTAGCTTCTGTTTCATATTCCCACATAACAGGGTGTATTCTAAGTTGGATCATCTTCTGAATCCTTATTTTCTTCTCGGTTCGAAGATGAATCGATGCGTTGATGTTAGTACTTGAGCTTCGCTTTTTAATTATGCAGAGATCCACGCGATGAATTGGCTCACAATAGGTTTGCATGGCTGTGATAAAGGAGGTCTGTACTGGGGCAGCTGAACATGAAATACTGTTGCCTTTAAGGGAAATGGTGGGCTGCGAAAGGGAGGGGAGGCAGGGATGAGGCGCAGAGGGGTGACTGCGAGTGGAAAGGCAACAATGTCTAGCTGTCTGACCCACAATCCCGTTTAACCCGAGGACTTTGATTTGCCCTCCACCATCACCACCATGCATATTTCACCTCGTTTGTTTCTCTCCTGCAGAAAGCATAAATTCTCTTTAGAGATCAGGCAAGAAACGGGAATCAAAATATTTCCCTTTATAATAACCTTCACTCTTTTATGCTAAACTCATTTCCATGCAAGTAAATGATGCTTTTGTAAATATCGGCTAATATGCTGTAACGTTTAGCAAATAAAAAACATTATTCTGAATTAGATATTCTAAATTCTGGACAATTATACATGAAATTATAATATTAATTTAGGTATGTCAAGAGAGTGAATAAGAGAGACCTTGACTTTAAAAGGTCTACCAAGAAATATATACTACAGAAGCAGCTGTTGTACACCGACATTTGTTCTTAATCTTATCCATCTTGAATTACTGAGCTCATTATCCTTTTTCTCTTTTTCTAGCAGTTAGGGTTAGATCAACATTTTCATCCAGACGGACCATCTACTCTACATGTCAGTATAGGTAATCACTACAGTGGTAATGTGAATTATTTAGTCAGAGAAGCTAATTAATGTGTGTTTGACACAAGCAGCAGTAATATCCCAAACACTTGCGCTTGTGTTTGACTGGCATAATGGTGCGACTACACTGATGGCACGGAAATGTGACGGAGAATATTGTTTCCTCTTTGCAGTTATGAAAAAAACAGGCTCCAAAAGATTCTGTGTAAATAGATGCATCACTTGTGATTTAAATGGAGATGTGTTTCATTAAAAAAGGAGTCAAACTAAATGTTTGCAGGCAGGCTGAACATATCAGAGTTGTAATTCCCACAGTGGCTCAGCTGAATTAGGAATATTTATTGCTTGCCAGGTTATATGGTAGTTTCACTAACCAGGCTTAAGAATTGGGAGATGATGTCTTTTGTTTTGTTCCTTTAATTACAATCAGTGAGTAATCGACTCCTTCACCAGTCTGGGGAGTCTTCTCTCTCTAAAGGCCCATTTATGCTCCTGACGGATGTAAATGTGGACATCTATTACAAACGTTTTCATGCTTTACTCTCCTCATACTGCCATGTGTCTTTTATGTTGCTGCGGTTGACCTCCGTTAAGGGGCAGTGCTGAGTTCATAGTTAACTCCTGCAATGCAACGTTAGTTTTAGACACTGTTGGCGGCACTAATGCACCACTGTAAAGTTGTTTCTACTGTAACCACAAAACACGACCTAAACACTTGCAGAGCCTTTTCGTCTTTATTCTTCTTCTTTGGTTTGTTTCTGCTCAACACTGCCACCGCGGTTTTCAGTGGTATTACTCCGTCCTCTGTGTTAAGGAACGGATGTGGAAGGAGCCTGAAAACACACCAATTATGGTCGTAGTTAACAGAAGATGGACAAAACAGTGAGTTTGTCTGTGTATCCGTCATCTACGTCGAGCATAAATGGGCCTTAAGCCTGTATCTTTAAAGTGTAACTAACCCCCAAATCAACTTTTTTTTGCTGATAAACTGTGTAAACAGGTGCCAAGTAGTATTAACTACATGTCCCAGTCATTATTTTGACATTTTAGAAGCATGTTAAAATGTTAACTTTCGTAGTGATGTAAGCAGGATTTTGTTTCGTAGGCAGCACTGCCGCTGCTAGGTAAATAATATAGAAATATAGAAAATTGAAAGGATTGGGAAAAATGTTGCACCTAAAACAATCTCTTGTCACTGTCTATCCCATCATTGTCCAAGGTAAGGGTAGCGTCTGATGCCATCATTACATTACAAACATTAATATCATATAGTTTTATATAGACAGAAGGATAATGTGGCTATTGTCCAATTTTATCCTTATATTGAATTTACCACATGAATACTCACATTTCACAGTTTATTACAAATCCCACACATGCCTCACCCATGCTTCATTTTAGTGTTTATTATCTACTTGCTGTCAGTCTTGTCTGTTCAAGTCCAAAGTAATTAGCAAATCATCATTTATACAGGTTGGTCATTAAGTCGGCTTTCTCAGTTTCTATGGTCTTTATTGGCTGTGTAGAATATCGCCTTCTGTGGCATGCTATAAGTGCTACAGATGATCTTCAAGTTGTCAGGCTTCCTTCTTCAGCTAATTCCTTCGTTCATTCCGCTCTGCAGGGTTTAATGTCCTCCACCTGATCTCACCTGAGATCCACTGTCTTTCTCTCTTCCCATCAGCTTAATCGGTCACCAGTATAGCAAGCAGAAGTGGGCAGTATTTTTTACTGAAATAGACATAATGCCACTCGTCCTCTCTACAGTAGCATGCGTGGCGTATATTGTCCTAACTAAAGAGGGCATCACTGACAAAAATACTCTGTGCAAAATAGTCCGCCATTGCAGTGTTAAATAGCGTTCCGTAAATCTTTACTGCACCTCAGAAGACTCTACTCAAATGCCATCAATTAGTACCTGTAAACAGCTAAAGCCGTTATTTATCCTAAGCTTATGGTTTGGTTAAAAAAAGAATGAGGGAGTTAGCCAGACTCTTCCAGAGGTAAAAAAAAATATTTTCTGTAGTTCACTAACCAACATGTCAAATCTAATTAGTTTAATTTGTACAAAATTGGGAAGATTGAATGGACTTAGTGATTCAGGAAAACGCCAGCTTGTCCCTGCTGCCTCACAGTGGCGTCAGGACTCCAGGTAAAGCGATGTTAAGCTAGCGGCTAACAAAATATTTACCTCACGGTTAGTGATGGTGATATAGATAATCGGATTTAAGGCGTGTCAACAAAGTATTTTTATAGACACAGCCCTCTATAATTACAAACGCTCAGGTGTAAAAAACAAAAACTGACAGCCACTGTTGATGAGGTCATAGGCATAGGAGGAGTCTGGTATTAGCTCTGGCACGCAGAACGTCCATCAGGTAGAGTCTGATGGGAAGTATTTATACACCAAAGAACGTTGTGGTTTCATGGTCTTTAGATGAAAACTAATGTGGCAAGCCATCCAATACGATTAGAAAAACTTCAATTAAAGCCAGAATTATTGTTGGAGTATAATAATCAACAGTTTTATCTTCTGAAGACAATGAATGTCTTTGTGATTGCTATCTATGTTGTCACTTCAGTCTTGACCTAAATATTTCAATGTAAAGACTTGCATCAGATTACTAAGGAGCAAGATCATGGCATCCATAGGCTGTTTCTATTTAAAACCAGTGAAACTAGTTTCAGTAAGGATATTCTGGTATTATGCCGTGTTACAGACAAATATAAATGGCTACAATGCTTTGTCCTGTATGTGCTGCCATTTCAATGCTGTGTCACTTAGGAAGGGTAATGGAGCATTATGAATGTCTCTTATTGTATTTTTCCTCCTGATGTTCTTTCTATATTAGTGTCAGTGGCAGTGGATATGGTGTGTTTACTCACTCACAGGAGTTTCCCCTTTTATTGTTCCATCACTGCATTTTATTTCCTATCTCCCCCCACTGTCTAAGTCAATTTGGAAAAAAGAATAGTCCGTTTCTACCTTGGTAATATAGCTAATTAAAGTCTTTAGTGTCACCAGTGGGTGGGAACTCTCCCCTCCCCTGCGCTCATGTAAATGAATGTTCATATGCATCAACTAACCCACTCCACAGTGACTCTTCTCCTACCCTCCTGAGAGTTGACATCAGAATGGGGTATCATTGGTTTTACATAGCGGTTGCATGGCACTGAATGCAGAGCTCAACATTATTCATGAGGGCAAATTGGGCACCAGTGATTTGGAATAGTGAAGGGGCTCTGTTCTTCAATCTGCACATCTCCGCTCAACGCAGCACTTCTTTTTACCGCTTATTGTGTAAGCCCCTAGGGCAGCAGAGGAGGGGGTTGAAGGTTGTGGGGATGTCACGGTGAGGCCGTCCAGTCCTCCACCCATCTCCACCCCCTCCCTATCAATTGGCCTTTTCCACTCCCCCAGCCCCCATACTCCCTCCCTAGGCGGTGTCTTAGAGTTCTGCCTTAATTACCTGCATCGCCTGCCATGAGCTGTCAGAGTGGCTCAGTGCTACTTTGCCCCAGTGGACTTGCCTTAATGTCTTGATGCCCTAGTGCCCGCTATAGCACAACAGAGATCTCTGACCTGGTGAGGGCCACACTGCGGCTTAGAGCCAATCAGACCATCAGTGTTTAAATATGTTAGCAGCCTTGGGCAGGGAAGACATGTTGAGGCTAATGGCTAATTGAATGTGATAAAATTGCAGGGGAAGGGATGAAACCAGGCTGTTGTTGCAGACAGCTGAGCAGTCAACCACAGGGATTCAAAATGAAACGAAGCAAGTTTTTTTTGTCATTTCAAAAGGAAAATAAGAACACTTGGCAAACAGTCAGCTAGGGTTGATTAACAGTGTTTGGTTGAGGTAAAATGGGCTGGATAAAAAGCTATGGACAGTTCAGTGGGCTAATGCACAAGCTAATGTGTAGGCCTATTTATGTTGTGTGTTAGTGGGGCCTGTATTGATCAGGCATTTACTTAAATAAATTGCCGAAGTGATTTGGTAGCAAGCACTGACTGGCATTGTCAGAATGGAGGATCATTGTTGTTGCTGAGCAAAGATAAAAGGGTAGTGTGTCTGTTTTTCATGGGAGGAATACTACGACTAAATATCTTTGCAGTTTTGGCCTTTTCAATCAGAGAAGCACCTCATACCGACATTTAAGTGCTTCTAGACAAAAGGCTAAACCAGTATAATTTTTGTCTGCACTGACTTCCACGATGTCTCCGGCACACCAAGGCTTTGTCAGCATCTATGTCCACGGCGTTTGCAGACATTAACGCCTAACCCTTCACACACACACACATCCATCTGACACGCTTGCATACACTCGCTGCGCCAGAAACATGTCTGGTGCCCTTGAGCTCTAAATGTTGTAGCAGAGAATGCATGACGAGTCACCTGCAATCCACCATTAGAGGTTTCAGAAGCGCCTGCCACCAATAGGTGCTGACATGTGGGACTGCGCCAAGCATTATTTCACACAGCAAGCAGAGGAGACCCACTTCAGTTACCCAACAGGACCCCATCGCCCCTTCCCTTCTGCTCCTCCCTTGAGAATTGCAAAGACAGACAACACAAAAAAGAGAGAGTCCATCAATTATACATGGTGTGAGATTCATAATTGAACAATATGACTTTTTGCTTTCTGTGTTTTTTGGCTTAAGGAAAACTGACATTGATTCAGACACTGGCAAAGGCTTGTGTGTTAGAGTGTGTAGGCATGAAGGGCATGGAAGCGAGTCGTTATGGTGCGATGCCAAAGCCACATCAAGCAGAAGATAGATTATGACATATTTAAAGATTTTGTTCAGCCTTTAACAAACTACATATAGAAAAACCTGATAGAAATAGAAACAGCTCCATCATTGATTCCAATCTATTCCATAAACAGTTGCATTATCTAAAGTGGAGCTTCACAAAAATATCAGGCATTTAAAAAGGTATTTCCATTATGTGTTTTTCCTTAAATTAACACCAGACAGCTATGACCCAAAACCCTTTTTGTATCAAACACCCTCTTCTTCTTTGTCTTTTCCCCTGTCATCATCAATGTTCTCCTTTCATTCTTGTTGTTCTTTACCATCCATCCATCCATTATTTCTCCTTGTTGGTATCACTAGCTGTTTAAGTTTTTTTCTTCATTCAACTGCAACCTGTAATCAGTGGATGCTATGAGACATCATGGAATGGTGTTCATGGGAAATGTAGTGATGACATATCCAGAACAAACAACCAGAATGTTTAGCATCATCCATCATTTGCTGAACTGGCAAGTTTGTAAGTTTTCATTTACACTCACCAAGATCAAATTCAACCTGCATTTGGCAGGATGCTGACTCTTAATTCAGAGTCATAGCTATGTTATGTCGTACTACTCATTTAAAGGCAGGGACCTTATCCTGTGGTCCTCAAGGTCCACCATCCTGCAGGTTTTAGGTCTTTCCCTGCTGCAACAAACCTGATTTAAAATTAAATAAATTCTTGGAATCAAGCTCTGCACAATCCAGGTGTGTTGAATCAAGGAAACATCATAAATCTTCGGGACAGTGACCCCGAGAGGACCCAGGTTTGAGATTGCTGTTTTAAAAGATAGTTTGAAGAAACATGACTAATGACAGTCCTTTACCAATATTTGATCAGTCCATTGCCTGGGTTTACTCATCTTCTTTTGTAAACTTCTGCTAATTATGAATAGATCCTCATGGAAGTGTTTTGTCTATTTGCAAAACAATTCATTACAAAAAAGAGATGTGCATTTGTTTGTGTTCCATCTTACTATTTCATGCCAGTCATTAATGAGATTATCATTTAACAGCAGTGCACACAAACACACTTCCTGACAGCCAACAGCCTCCCACATAATGTCTCTGCTTTGCATGCACACAGTATTAAAGAAACTGTCTGAATATCCAAACATGACACACAAATACGAATGATGTTTATGTAAGTTCTGCTTGATTGGATTATTCTTGGTGAAAAAACATGGGGTATAGACTGCAAGGACAGTTAATATTTAAGCATTAACCAACTTATTTTTGGTGCTAAGATGAAGAATCTGAGAGACAGGCTCAGGGGGGTGGGACAGAGGGGTCATGGTGGAATAAAACATAGAAATCCGAGCCATGAAAGCATTTTGAGAAGATTTGATGAGGTTTTCATCCAACATGGAGAATACGTCTGTCGTTTTCATAGCATTTCTTTTATTTGTCTCCTTACTTTATGCTTTGTCTGTAGTTCTTGGTTAATATTGACCCGTGTGTCACATTTTGAGTGCTTTCTAGCTTTCCCGCTGCCCCACTCAACCCCTGCACGAACTGTTTCTCTTGGCTGTGCACTGAAAAATAAATGCACTCCCGCTGTACCTATCTGAACTGTTGGGATCTGGCAGGGTTTTGCGTCCATCAGGCTTTCTCATCTTTAGGAATCAGCCACCCATAAATTGCTGATGGTGGTAGTGGAGGTGGTTGGGGTTCTCAATTTTTTATGAGTTGGTGCAAATCATATTGAGACAAAAGCAGTTACGAGGCAGCCTCTCCGCTCCTCATCACTCAGTTACTCTTTAAACATGCTGAGACCATCGGCTGCTTGATGGCCGTTTGTTCTCATTTAGACAGCGATTTCTCTGATGGATTATTTCAGCAAAATGCTACTATACTGAGGAGGTGGATGAATATGAATACATTATTTAGATATGAAGAGATAATGCACTCTGAATACGTATGAGTGGCATCCAAATTCTGTTCTTGATGATTGTTTTTTACCCACCACTATCCTGATAATATGATGTTACTCTTAACCCATGATCCATGTTTAAAACCGTAGTCAAGCTGAAAATAGACAGAAAAAACCTCAACATAGTGAATGTGGGAACTTCCCCCTCTCTACAAATGACCCTTTTTTATAATGGAAAACAATTCCTGTCTGGCTAAAGTAGCTGTAATGGCCTGTTTATTTAATACAATGATAGGTTTTCATGTTTGATTAGAAAAGTTTACCTTCACGTTTCGGTTTGTAACGATGAGTGAGACCCATTTCAGTTCTGCTTTTTAATTTCCTCACTTTGCTTTTTTAGATTGCACATCTTGCTGTAATATTAACACCCACTTGTCCCATTAATACACACTTGTTACTCTGAGTGCTTTATCATAGGGCCATAAGGACTCCCCAGTATTTGGGAGATCATTAACAGAAACGCATGCAGATGGTAAGAGGCAATACTTCATCTCTATTCTGGAAGCAAATTAACCATGCTGTGGTTAAACAGTCGTACACATAAACACCTCAGGCTCCCTGCTATTCATAACAGATGTTGAGATTTTATGATCGTCTCGACGAGAGATTTTCCTTCTTGAGAAAACCACTGACAAGCTCTTACTCTGTGTGATTACATGGCTGTAAATTAACCTCTGAGAAGTTCCCCGCGAATCATTAAAGATAGAAAAAAACTCTCCATTTTTAATCATGCCTCCATCACATGATGTTTCTGTATTCAACCAAGCTTGTTTTTACTGTATTCATGACACAGCATTAATATGCTACCATGGCTAATTTAGTTTAGTTTAGTTTAGTTTATTTGTTCTGCACATATCACATAGGATATAGTACAAGGAGGGGAACGAAACCCACCAAGGGTTTATACAGAGTTCCACTCCTATAACAAGTTTCACTTAAATGGCACACAGACAAACAACTTATGAGATATAAAAGAACAAAAATACTAGGTAAAAGGAGCAAGGTTGGCTAAATGAAGACATAAGGTTACAGTAGGTGGAGAAGTACATAGAGGTAAAGAGAAACAAAAAGAGAATTAACATAATAAACAGGTAATCACAAGAAATAAATGTATTTACAGTATAGTGAGCAACGTACTGATGAAAACTAACAAATTTAATACAATAACCTATCATCAATAAAAATTATGGGAAATCAGTGAAGGCATGTGCCGGTTTCAGCATGGTCAAACTGCCAATGAATAAAAACAAATCTGCCACTTCTGAACTGGGGCTCCTCGGCCTTTCCTGATCACCACTTGGATAAGACACTACAGCCTTGTAGCTGTTGACAACTACAGGCGCTTCTCTTTCAACACCTCCGGGCCTGGCCCTCAGAGTACTGCATGTGTGAAGTGAGTGTAGCTTCAAATGTGCAGAAACATGTGTACGCCACAGTGTTTGTTTGTCATAACAGGTTGAACGACCAGTGGGTGGAAGTAGCTAGTGACTCGAGAACGCTCATTAGGAATTTATGAAGCGCTAAAATGTTTGGTCTCGAGGGAGGGGGGATTGGCAGCTGTCGCACAAGCAGGCAGGCTGGCAATGGGGAGGGAGCCCACATTAGTGGAGAGTAAAGGCTGCGAAGTACTGTAAAGAAACCTGAAATATTTACAGTAGGTGACTGACACTGTTTGGCTTTACAAGGCTGTGGGGTGCTTCTTTTTTTAAATTCTCACCAAATTTCATCTATGGAATAAATTGCAATTAATAAATGAATAAATTATAAACTTACTAATTAATACACCGGCTCCAACTGCTCTCACTTCATGCATCTATGACACAAAAGATACATGTAGTGCCCTTTACAGTTGGATTTGTTGGAAAAATCTGTACTTCTGAGTAAATGAACTCCTGCCAGTATAAATACTGGATTTTCATTTTATGTGATGAATCAGAATCAACATCAAAATAATAATAACTATAATATAAATGAATAAAGTATTTTGTGCTTATTGTTTTCATGCTTTGTTATCATTCCCTTATTACCATTTATAATTTACTTCCAATGTTCAGTGAGCTTTGATTTCACCACTTAGCATTTGTGTTTCAACATTTCTCTGGCTTGTGGGCATAAAAAGCAATGAAGCAGAGATTTAGGTTCTGAATTCACCTTACCTCAGACGAGCAGGGCTACCTTCTGTCAGATAATGGGAATGCCCCCTGAAAAGCTTGATTAACAGATTTTGTATCAGTTCAAATGAACCATAAAAGCAAATCAAACGGATTATTTTAACTCAGTCAACCTGCTTTGATGTAAAATCACCAATGCGCTTTACAGATACATCTACAGATCTCTATTATCATCAGGGTAGGGAGAGAGTCGGATTGGCTGTGGTGATGTCATTGTAAAGTAATACCTTTATTCTCATGTTAAGTTTGTAAACTAGCAGTTAACAAATGAGGCAGCTGCCGGTGGTGATCTGCATCTGCTGACTGAAATCTTAGAAATATGAGCAGGTGTGCAAATCGAACCACCGTGCCGTGGTGCTGACTCTTCATACTCTTAATCAATAGTATTCAACACAAAAGGCTTGTTAATTTGTTACTTAAATCCAAAAAGCACAAATCTGTTTCTCTGAGCTGGTGAGTATCCAGGTCAGTGGTGGTGCCACATATCTGTAGGCTTTCCACCGATCGGATCAGCTGATTTTTCACATATTTTTAATTTTTTCTGATCGGCCCTGAAGTTTTCATCCACAGATCCGATCAATGACGTCATTGTCATTGTGAAACTGCTCCCGTTGCAGCTGCGTGTGATCTGTTGCAGCTGCACTGTGACACTGTTTGCTAGTGGTGCTTTGTAAATTAATTAAATAAAAAAACTTTAGTGTCCGCCCGTCACATAGAAAGCACCGTTCAGATTTACTCTGGAAAGCAGTCGTGGTGCGGACCTCGTCCTCTATACCGTTCTGCGTCATAAAAGCTGAGATGTTGCGCCGTGTTGCTCTGGCTGAACAGGCTGAACGCATAAAGAAAACGTTGGGGACAGAGTATA
>JAVQJG010048005.1:0-42809 GCA_036024015.1 Craterocephalus amniculus
ACTCCTTCCTGATTTTCAGGAGGCTCATTTGTGTCCTGCCTTTCATGACTGGATGAACTGATTAATTCAGGTGTGTCTGAGCATTTACTAAGGTCAGACACACCTGGATTAGTCAGTTCATATATTAGTGTATATGTATGTATGTATGTATGTATATTGTATGTATATGTATGTGTGTGTGTGAATGCGTGTATGTGGACAGATAGGATCCGTACTGTTTATACTTACCTGTGTGCGTGTGTTTGGAAAGATAGGACTGTATAAATGGTTTGTTACATCAAGTAACCGTTTCCAATCAAATTAGACAAGACAAGTCTGCAATAATTTATTTCATTAATTTGGACCTAAATGCCTGGTGTCGCAAATTTGCATCGAACCCAGATTTCTACTTATTCTACATGCTTTAGTCAAATAAACAGTCTCAATCCAATTTAATATCTACTTGGAAGCAAAAACACAGAATATTTATTTTTTAACTAATTTGCAAATAAATTCAGGCGTTAAGGGGTTTGGTGGCATAGATTCAACAAGAAGTTGGAAACGTTCCTCAGAGGTTATGCTCCATATTGTCATGATAACATCACAGCTTCTCTAGTGATGAGAATCTCCTGTTCCACCACATCCCAAAGGTGAAATATTGGACTGAGATGGTGACTATGAGGCTACTGGAGTCCAGTGAACTCACTGATCTGAGGCTGAGCTGTGTCACATGGAGCATCATCCTGCTGGAAGTAGCATCAGAAGATGCCCCACTGGGCTCAGAGATGTACGGAGATGGTCAGCAGTTAAACCCTGGTAGGCTGTACAGTCGATACAAGGGGGCCCAAGAAATAATTCCTTGCACCAGAGTTCAACTCCAGACCTTCAGGTACTATCCTGCATACTATCAATGCTCCCCTGCTTCAACGCGCCCGATTTAAATGAAGTACAACTCAACACCATGTCCTCAGGGTCTGGATGGATCTAAGCTTTCATGTTGTTTATGTCAGATTCTGCCCCTTCCATATGAATGAGTCTGTGTGAGTTTATCAATTATTGTCTGACACCATTAACCATACCACATTCAAACTGACTCAAATCCCCTTCATTTTCCTTTATGATACTTGGTTTTAACTTCAGGAAGTCATCTTGACTATGTGTGCAAGCCTAAAATTAGTCAGTTGCTGGATAAAAAGCTATGTTAGAAAGCAATTGAACGGATATTAAATAAAGTTCATTGACATATTGTGTATTTGCTCGTTTATAGATTAATGTATTGTTACAACTCCTTCTGTAAACTATTAGTGTGTGTGCATCACTGTAAATCTACTATTTCAGCTTGCTTCATGTCCGTCATCATGAGCAGAGAGCTGATAGTAGCGATCAGAGTACTCTAGTCTGAATACTGACATTTTAATTACATCTCTGCGATTTGCATTGCATTTCATCATCATTATTCCTGCCTCCTTCCCTCAGTCCCTTCATCCCTAATGACAAACAGAGAGCTAGAAGAGGGACTAGAACTCAACTGTCCTACATCAACATTGCACAAAAAACCCTCCAATCAACCGAAAAAGCTGCATAATGAAGATGTGAGTTTGCTCAACAGTGCAGGCAAGTGTGTCTACATGTCTATGCGCGGTGTGTGTGTTAGTGTATGTGTGTTTCTGTCCATTTAGAAGCAAAGAAAGGCATGTTTCAATAGCCTTTACGCTGAACAATGGGGCCAATCAGTCTCTGGGATCAGGCCTGATTAAAAGATGAGCTTGCTGTAGGTGAGTGTGTAGCAGCGATATCTCAGCGAGAGCACAATGAAATGCAGTCGCAGAAACACTCCACGCCATCGTCGATTGTTTCTTCACAGATCGGCTGAGTGAGCCCTTGTGCAAAAAACAGCATAGAGAGCAAGAGAACAAGAAGCCATTTCCCAAAACAATCGGAGTGTTCCATCTTGATAGCCTTGAAAGGCATGAGCCGATGAACAACTGGCGGTTGTAAAATTGTGCTATCCTCATTACCCTCTGTGGAGCGAATAGAGAGAAAGACTGTCAGGCAGGCTAATGAGCTAGTTAAGGTGGCAGTAAATGTCATTCCTCCTTCGGCAGGCCCCAGGCTGCAGTACCCTACAGGCCATTACCTGGACAGGGACACTTAAAGCTTGCATCAGCACCTTTCTGACAAAAAATTCTCTCTCTCTCTTTCACACACACACACACACACACACACTAACACATGGTAAAAAGGTAGACAGAGGAGAAGCAGGGAGAGGGGGTTAGGGTACTGTAACATAACATCCCAACTGAGCTACATAACATGCGTTACAGTAAAAGCCTAAGTGGACGGTGTTGAGGAAAAAGAGCATGCGACAGGGACACATCGTCTTTAGTCGTTTTTAATCATCTTCCCATCGACAGAATCTTTAATGAGCAAAAAGCTTTTCTGGCTGCTTTCCACTCACATGTTGCCTCTGGTCTGCTGGCTTGTTAGCAGCCCGGCCAGTTAGCTTGACCTTTAGTAATTCATTCTCAAGTCAATCCGGATGAATTAGATTACCAAAGTGGATCACTCGGAGTTTCCCGGAGAGGGCTGTGAAGTTTTGACATGTATGTAAAATGGCGGTGTTGTGTGATAATATCTGAATTAGCATGAAATGTCAGGTATAGTTTATATTTGTCAGAATACTGCTGTTAAAATGACTCCACACTGAGCAATTCAGGGTTTATGTTTGGTACTCACAGCAGGCTTTGCATTTTTAAACTTGTGATTTGATTTCCATGAAGAGCAGGAAAATGAGCTCGTAAGTGGTCACTTGCATGATGGAAGTGGGATTTACTCCACTTGTGATAAGACCACCCGAATCATGTTTAAACAGGGCTGAAAGGAAAGGAGACTTGAGCTCATCCTCCTGCTCTGGGCACAGATGTTTTGGGTAAACACTCTACCTACTTGAGAATTTACTCAAACGTGATTGGTCCAAACCCACATCAGCTCATACACCTACGGGATGGACATTTTCCTTTTGAGGGGGACTAAATAAGGTAAATACTGACAACTGTGCCTAAGTGTCCGGTTTGTTTTACTCTGCTGGTATTACTGATGCATGGGAAGAAAGGTCCAACACTTCGGTGGCCCCTTGAGAGTTATTTTCTTGTTTGACTGGCTCGGCTGGATCACTGAATCACAGAAAAATCTGCTTTCAAACAGATGTTCAGAAATATACTGTCCACACTAGCTACCAAACGCACAAACCTCGTGCACACATTGTGCACACGTTCACACCTTAAACCCCAGTGAAAAATAAATCCAACTCTTATAAAAAGAAAAGAGCCCTCCTGCGCTCTCTCCAGTCTCTGAGGCCCTCGAACAAATAAACTTTCTTCAGTTTTAAATAAAGCCCTTGAGCTCCTCTGGATTTAAATACACTGGTTCTGCTTCCCCACTGGTTTGTGTGAACCTGTGGGTCCTGTGTGTGGAGTCAGGCTCCTGCCCATATGGTCCCCACTGGATTAGGCTAAAGAGACTGGGCACATAATGGTGAGGCCCCAGGAAACATTAAAAAGCTATTAACAGTGAAGTCTGAAGCTCCTTATAGCAATGATATGCTAATATTTCCACCACTTGAGATGAACTGAATGAATAAGAAGCTGTAGAGAAAAACTACACTGTGCCGAGAGGAGGAGGGGGAGGGCTGAAGGGCTGCTACAGATTGCTGTAAGTCTTCAACATTCACTTGTCTACTAGACACACACATGCATATACACACACGCACAACTCTGAGTGAGAGAGAGTGGTGGAGAATAGAGAAAAGGAAAGACCAGAGGACAGAGACGCTGCAGGCAGCAGAAGACAAAGAGCTCAGTGTTGTGGAAAATATGGAGTCTGACATTAAAGTGATGCAGTTCAGCTTTCACACTGTAGTGCCAGGCATGCATGGCTGAGAGGTCTACAAGTGCAGGGAGAAGAGAAACAAACCAACAAAACTGAGAGGATGATATAGAAAAAGGGAAGAAAACAGTGAGAGACAAAAGAGCAGGAAGTGCTGAAAATGAAAGACAAGAAAGGCTTCCATTTGCACATCTTTTCATCTCCTGTTATCATAAAAAACACGCCGATAACCTTTATTTGTTTTGTGGCAAGGTGGCAGGGGGAATTCTGCTTATCTCGGTAGTCCTTTGTACTGCGGAACGGATGGGAGGAACATTGCGCAGTCTGAGTCCACACCGAGCAGATTAACCCGAGTCAGCCCAGGGGCCCGACGCACTATTAAGATGCACGGCCTAAATGAGATTTGAGCTTTCCATCTGCAGTTATTTGCAGGTAAACATATATATATTTCATGCATAAGCAGAAGTGTGGCTGATTGTGCCCCTGCTCTGACGGGGACTTTAAGGCTAATCTGAGAATTGCCACAGTTGGGAAAGCTTACGGTCACTTTGAAGCTGAGGGGAGCTTTTTGTTGTTTACATTCAACTCTCGCCTGATTTCCTTAAGAAAGGCCCTGCTTACAATTCACTTGTTACAGAGCTTGTATATAATGTAGCTGCCATTACTTCAATGTGTAGCATAGATGTCAAATTACAGCGCAGCTGACATGACAGGCGCATCAACATGGCATCAATAACCACTGTAGCCACAATAAAGGCTAATAATGAATCCCTTCCTAGGATGCTGACGAAGGAGAAGGATACCGGACTTGTCATTCCCCTGCAGGGCCCTCGGGAGCCAGGTGTCTCTCTTTAATAGAGGCGAGCGGAGACTAACGTAGGTTAATGAGCTCCACAGGCCCCTAGAGGAGAGAAGCATTATAGGCTATATGAGATCGCCTCTCATCCCTACATCCCTCCATTTGTGTCAGACCCTGGGAGAGAACCCAGGAACAAAGGACACCGTGGTGGAACGGAAGTCGAGGTGCAAAGGAGACAGAGACGGTGAGGGATAGAAAGACACAACCGAGCCAGAGAGAAAGCCAGGTTTGCCAGCCTTTTGAATCAATTAGGCCCTGGATGAGATTCCCTCTAACGGCTCCGCTGCCAAAGCAAGGCCTAAATGTGGCGGTAAGGGGAAAGCTTAGCGAGAAGCAGCCTAATCAGAAACAGACTCTCTACGACAACAAACCAAACCACACAGACACACAGGAAAGTCGACACTTTACATATTAAAGTTCGGCAGGGAGGGAAAAAACCCTGTGGTAACATGAAATTGTAATGAGGAACAGGCTCAGGGAGTGAGCAGAGCATAAAAAGGAAGAAACGGAGGGCTGGAATGATGATGGAAGAAGAAGAGCCTTTAAATATGACTGGCGTATAAGCCCAAACATCACATGTCCTGTGAGTTTTAGGGATGTTTGTTGTGCTGTGCTGCGTGGCTTTCACACATTTTTTCTCTTTATTGTCCTTTCAGATGTGGCTTAATCTCTCTTTTTTTAGCTGTCTGCTGCTCCCCTGTTCCCTGCTGTATGAACTCAGAGCAGACAGCCATCTGAGCAGCCTGTCTTTCAGTCCCCCTGACACACAAATGTGCATTTTTATGTGCGAGTTTGGCATTGAGGTGTTCAGAAAGTCGGAGGCAGAGCTTGGGAAAAGAGGAAAAACTGAGGAGAAAGATTAGAAGTGAGTCGAGGAGAAATGTAAGGGGAGAAGAAGTTTGACCAGGTTCGTGCAGAGGAGCAGAGAGCAAAGCGAGGTCCATGGCACAGCCGACAAATAGGCAGCCACACATTCCAGGCATGATCCTGTGTAAACCCTGTCTGTTACTGCAAATCTGATATGGAAATAAGAGGCCAGAAGGGGGCTTCCACTGGCCTTATAAGGGATTCTGTCTTGGTCTGGGATGGATCCTGCCTGAAACCACAAAGAGGGGGCAGAGAGAAGGACAAGAACTGGACATTTTAGAAAAACAGAAACAGACGTGCAGAATCAGGGAGGAAGAGAGAGTCAAAGACAAACACAGGAATGACACAAAAGACGTCTCATCTTTTGAAGAGCAAGGAATCATCAGAGCCCAGAAACAATATCCTCCCTGCAACACAACAGTGAACGTAACAATACATCCCAGCACAAGTGGAACAGCACAATTCATCCTGCTAGCATCGCTTCACGCTGAGCCCCACAGGTCTGCCTCATTGTACGGTTTTTCTCTACTAGCAGAAAAATTAACTTTGCCCTTGAGAGAGACTGCAGATGCAGAAAGGCAAAGCTCGGTGAAGAAAAGGAAAGAAGTTTACAATGTTAACAGCTTAGACTAAATTTCCAACGAAAGCCTAACAACAACTGTTGACGCGTCCTTTTGTTTCTCTCCTTTTGTTCTACTGTCTGTTCAGCTCCAACAGTAGAGATGTTCACAGTGTGAGCCAACAACCTGCTGGGAAACCTGATCAGCCACGCTAATCTGATCAGCTGCACTTTGTTCCAGTGTGTCTAACTTGAAGAGGACAGCGTTCCCAGCGTGGTGTAACCCAAACACCATCCGATCCTCTTTTCTCCCAGGACTCTGAGGAGACAACGCAGCCACCTACCCCACAATCTAACCCCAAACCACCAGTCCCCGACCTCCGAACCAGCTCGCAGCCTAAACATCGCATACCTGCACCCAAAAGCTGCTCTCCCAGCCACAGCAATCAGGGCTTATTAGGGTAAAAACACATGACACAAGTGTTTCTCATTTCCTAATCAGTTGGAAGGCAAACCCCCAACGCCCCAACCCGTGTAAGCGAGCGCATGTACATGCTCTTGTGTGATGAAACACTCTTGAAATAGGGTGAAACAGAAAGTGTCTTTGAATGTATGATCAAGGGAGTTTTTGCACACCTCCCACATACAAATACGAATGCAACAATTTGACTGTATGAGCCCTAAACTAAAGAAAATTACCGCCGTGCAGAAGTATTAAAACATGACCTTGGAACAACATTGAGCAGATAAAGACCATGCAGACGAAGTGGTTCCCCTCCAAATCTAACAAAACAGCACATCTAAAAATGCTGTTTGCCTTTTTTTCTGCTAGTTCATGACCACAGTCAGCTAATACATGCCAAGCACACAAATGCAAGACACACCTCCTCCGTGCTTACACCCCACTGAGCAAACAGCTGCTTCCGGCAGTGCCAAATTGTGGCTGCCAAATGTACAAAAACACTTAAGTATGACTGACAGTAACACGTTATTCCCCACAGAAATGGTTGACTGTGAGGAATGTTGATGGTTTACTGCTGCGCTGTGATTTTATCAAATTATCACGTCTGTGCTTTGACTGAAAATGCAGCCAGACACCGTGGGCACATGTCACATAGAATGGCAATGTCTCGCCCTGACTCTGGCCTTGACCCTTACATTTAGTCAAGTTACAAGGGGCCCCGACAATGTTTTCCCAACAGCTAACCATTACAGTTTAATGAATAACAGCGGTGGCTGAGCTGACCTGTGACTGAGAGAGGACTCTCGCTCCTGCTCTCTTCTTTGATATCATGACCTTTTCATGCTTCTTTTAGCGGCCGGCCACAGGATTGCTGGCGATGCAGGTGCTTTGCAAAATCAGACATTGGACCTTGCTATTTTCTCCGGACCTCAGGTGTTCAAAAGCAACTCTGAACTTTCACTCTTTCCTTCAAACTCAATCTGCCCCTCTGCTCCATCCTCTCACATCACATATGAACAAGGACCACAGTTGCTCTTCATTCTGTCTTCAGTTCAACCATATTTGTAGCCTCTCATATTCTGTATTTCACTGTCACGACTTTGATCAAGTCAGTGTTGTGTTTAATGGCATTATATAAGCGTGAAACTGTGCTTTATGTCAGTGATCTTGGATGGAAATTGTAGCCCGGTCTCTGGAAGGAGCATAATGGAATTTAAATGCATTTCTTTTGATCAAATATTTATTTTAGTTTTCAGTTGTTATGATTAGATTGAATTTAAATTGCCCATCATCACGCCCTTCATACATCTGTAATGCCATGAAACGAGGATTATCATTACAAATGAATCTTACATTCGTGCCACCATGTGGGTAGCCCTGCTTGAAGCTTGGCTTCTCCGCCCAGAGGTCTCGTATAGGCTTCCACACAGGATCTTATGTAGTTGTCTTCTGGAAAGGGATCATATCAGATGTTGTTCCTGGGATCTGTTGGAGCCAATCTTCCTGTTTGAGGTCAAACCCAAATGTGCTCTGGTTACCACTAGCAACCTACAACCACTGGTATTATTTAGCTTCTCATATTCCTTGGGACTGCTACATCAATCTCTGCTGACTTTTTCTGTAGTTTGTCAACCACCACAGTGTCTGCCTGCTGAGCCATCAGCAGTTTATCAGTCTGGATCTGGAGAGGTCCCATGGGATCTTAGGTTTTTCTCACCACCTTATCTGAAGATATCTCCTACTTTACCTCTGGGAATACCGATCCATACTCATTCCAGCCACTTTGTTATGGCGTTCCATATGTGCCATAGCTGTCTCCATGTTATGTCCTTCTAAGGTATGATAGACTGCCTCTGAACGTCATGATTAGTGTCTACATGCTGTATTTGATTGGGCGTCTTCATACCAGCCACTTCTTCAATCTATCATCTTCAATCTATATTCCAGGCCAGGCCAATCGGCCTATCGACAAACAGGTTAACCACAACCAATGACAGTAGCCAGTATATATCTGATGTGTTCATGTTGTGTTGGATTGAGTATGTCCAAAAACTGACAAGATCTATTAATAATTAATTTTGTTGAACACAAAATCCAATTAGTGGGCCACATAAGAGCTAAAAAGTCATCTGATTGGCGATGGTTTAATGGACTAAAAAGTATTTTGAAAGGACAGGAATTAAAAAGGTTTAACCAGATGAAAAGGGCTTTGAGAGGATTTCTTTACTTTAAAAGGTTATAATTAACCTTTTGAGATACATTTGAAAGAATGGATTTGTATTTATTCAAAGATAGTGTGATGAAGGTCTGTTATACTTAAACAGCTTAGTTATTTTCTATCATCTTACAGACATTGGAAGGAAATGAAATGTCAAAAACCATCCATATCAGTCATCAGTCAACAGCCAAATTATTAGTGTTATCTGTAGTTGCAGTGTGGGTAATTTGCTTGAGCAATTTTGGGGTTTTCTTCTGTTCAAAAACCTTAAATTAAAAAACAAGAGATTGATGCTTCAGTGGATGTTCAGATCAGTGCACAAGCTAAATGTCCACTCCCATTAAGCAGCCTTTACTGGACAGCTGAACTGCTAAGTGGCTGACAGCTCAGCCTCATCAAAGCATGAGGCCAGGACCTGACATACAGCTGTCAATGGAAAAAGATGCCTCCTGTGTGTATCTTTGTGTAAAAGGAGCAGAAGTGACGGGCAGGTAAAGCCTGAGCGAGCCCAGATTACTAGTGGCTTGAAATATTATCACATGCTATTAGCTCTGTATCACTGTTCATTAGGCTGATGGCTAGCTGGAGTTCTTTGACAGCCCTACGGTATGGAAAGAAGATGAGGGCAAGGAGAGGAGGCGTGGAAAGAAACAGGAAGCCTCAATTCTTCAATCCCTAATTCTGATTGACGTAACCCACACAATAAATGATAACCAAATAGCTACAAAATGACTTATATCATATATCAAAGGAATATTTTGTGTGGCGCCTTTAAAGGCTTCCCGTAAACACTCTGATCACAGAAATGCATTAAACAATGTTGTCACAAAGGCAAGCTTAACTGTAAAGGAACTGATTGCTGCTGATGTGTTGTATGAAGAAGGAGACAGAGGAGCAGTAAAGCTGTCTCACTATCAGACAGAAACATTACTCGCTGTCACACTCAGTTTGCCTTGGCATAGACAACAGTTTAGTATATCATCAAAGCCCAAACTGTTCTCATTTTGGAGATCTCATGGTGCCGTGCAGCTTGAAAAGACATTTGAAATGGAAACAAACATTTGCAAAGGAGATGAGAGGTTGCTGTTTTGGTTGCTTGGGTAGTGTAGAATCATTATGCATGCAATCGAACACATAAACAATGCATAATTTTCTTTTTTTCCCCCCATTTTATAACTGCCTCTAATGAGGATGATCATTACAATGCTTGTAAAATATGGAAAATTCATCAAGTACTTCAAAAAGATTTCCTCTAGTGGGCCACTGGGAGAGTTTCCGCACAAGTACAAAGTAATAGTTTGCTCTTGCTCCCTCTCTCTCTGTCCTTCCGATCCACCCTCTTTTTATCTAATTTTGGACCACTCAAGCCAGAAGTAATGAATTGGCTAATCACAGTTATCTGGCCCATTCAAATGCTCTGTAAATCAATAAATGCTGGCATCGAGCCAGCCATCCACTTTGACAGATGTTGTGCACTAATTTCTTTCTGTTTTCCTTTTTCTTTTTTTTTCTCCAAATTGTTTCCTGAAGATGTTTACTTTTCCATTCTCTGTCCCTTTCCTGTCTGTGATGTTTTGGCAAGGTCAACAGAGTAGCTAAAGAAAAAAAGGAAAAAACCTCATCTCTCATGCCAACTGGCAACTCGGAGGACAAAAGGCAATCGCTTAGAAGCTGCAGTTGATTTGACAGAGAGTGAAATTTATTCTTTGATTGGCCGAACTGTTGGAAGTCACCAGAGCTCTGAGTTTTATACCTGAGGCTATAAAAAATAACAAGGCCCGCGTCCATGCTACTCTGTTTCCACAGTAACAGATCAATAACGGCAACGCAACTACTGATAAGGATTTCTATGAATTTCAGATTTGCTCCCTGTGGTGCCTTCATTGGCTGCAGACTAAATAGGAATATTGATAAGCTGTGAGGCCCTGCCTCCCAACCCAGCTTTCTTGCATAATGTTCAGCACATAGAGTACTTTTGTTGGGTTTTATGCTCATGAAACAAACATTCATTTGGAAGAATGCGTGGGCCACGCTAGCAATGCTTGATACATCAAAATGGAGAAACCAATTTATCAACAGAAACAGAATATCTCAAGCATTGTTTCACAAATCTAATCATTTCAGACTACAATTTCTTCATTTATCCCAACAGCGGGGCTGTCCGGCTCAAGTCCTTGAGGCCACAATCCTGCAGATTTGAGATGTTTCCCTGCTTCAAGACACCTGTTTCAAATCAAATGAATGTTCTGTCCAAGCACGCTGACCTCCGATTCAAGTGTGCTGCAGAAAAAAAAACACCAAAAATCTGCAGGACAGCCACCCTCAAGGACTGACTTTGGACACCCCTGCCCTACAGACACAGACAATGTTTGATATCTTACGTCATCATAGATAAATGTCCTACACTAATTCATTTGGAGGTAGGAAGGGGGTGGAGGTATCCCCTATGTTATCTCTATACTTTTCTACGTTGCACATGAGCTATACTGTGCAACACTGTCCCTGTGGTTTCAGATGGGTACTGCTCCATTTGCTACACAAGGCTCGGTCCATATTCATATCTTTATTTAACATAGCACAACGTAGGTTTTATAACCTATATATTCATGAGTAGTAGTTTTTTCTTGCGTCATGTTGATGCTGCTCTACATAAAACAATGACCTAGGGAGATGTTACCTTTAGGAATGTGTTGCATACTGGTGCAGATGATGAATATAATAATAAAAGAATACCACAATATTTCATTGGTTATACATTTATGATTTTATTTGAATTTAGTTTTTAAGTGAAAATGAAGTCATACTGATCTCAAACTGGGGGTTTTGTACCATGCTATTTTTGAGTTTTCTAATAATATACCATAACAGCACTTTTTTTTCTCAGACTGTGAGATGACCAAATTTTGAAGATAAGGACATCTTTACCACGTTCTATGGAGAGTAGGTTTAGAAATATTTTATCGGTACACAAACTTTATGACAACTCCCTGCATTAGTAAAATCAAAACAAATGCACACAAACTACTATCCCAGTCAGAGTTTAGAAGCAGATTTGTCTTTAATTCCCATTAAGGTGAAAAGTAGTTCCAATCAGGAGAAAATGTTTGTGGGCAAGGTAAATTAAGCTGCCATCAATTTAATTTGGAGCCCAGTCAACAAGAAAATATCCTAAAGAAACTGGATTACAGCAAAGCTATAAATCTCATAAATAAAATCAAGTCCCCTGCTCTGAGTAAAAAACGATCTGTGTGATAAATAAAAAAGAAGAGCAAAACATATTGGCAGACTACGAGATTCACTTTTTTGGTGTTCAGCTGTAATCCAAAGAATGCATCCGACTGTGCGTCTTTGAGATAAATTAAGCCTAGATGTATTAAATTCATCTGAAATAAAAATGTACGTGAAGTATAAGCATTTGTCTCTTGTTGTTAGAATAATGAAAAACGCTTCCTTGGAGACACTGGCAGAGAAAAGAGCAAGCAATTAGAGGAAGTGGAGGGGAGAGGGAGACACATGGAAGGAGAGACAGCAACAGAGAACTGTTTGAATGTGATTAATGAGATCACTGCGGGGTAGGCGGTGTCATTGTAATAGCCTGAGAAGCAGAAATAGACTGGCAGAAAGAGTGAGACACTAAGATAGAGGAATGGACTGACAGAACGAGGGAAATGAGAGTGAGGAAGAAAAGAGAAAAAAATAAGAGAGGGCAGCTGGCTGACTGGCCAGGTTTCATTTAACCCTCTGAAAATAGAATGAAGCAGACTAACCAGCGGCGAGGGAACAGAGGTGGATAAGACGTAAAAAAAAAAACCATAATGCTCAGAAGAATGGAACGGCAGGGGCTCCCAGCCTCCACTGGCCTTTTAACAGCAAAGTGTTAAGGGGAACCTGGACCAGGTCTGGTAGATAAAGAGGCTTGTGCTCCAAAGACAGCCTTGAAAGGCACAGCCTGCTCCTGCAGCGTGGGGCTGCCACTAGCCACCGCTTCATCTGGCCCAAGGTTCAGATCTGCGCAGCGGGGGGTCAAGTGGAACCCGGGTTATGAAAAGGTCACACAGGCGTCCTGCTAGTCCCAAACTTCATGAACAAGGTAGTAATTAGCCGGACTATGTGGTTGGTTGAACTTAAACACAGTATCCCAGTAAAGAGGGACAACTCTTCTTCTCACAGATTAAAGTGAAATGCAAACTGTATTCCTCTTAAAATACCCAAAACATTATTTCAAGCTCTATAAATGTCCCTTTAGGTGTTCAGAAGCGAGCAGTCTGCCTGTAGAGTCAAAGTCTCTCCGTATGCTTGGCCTTCGTTGATTGTTTGGTTGGTCTGAATATCATTCTGGAAAGGGTCAGAAGAAGTGTGACGGTCTCTCTATGAGTTATCATCCACATATAACTGAGGTCATAATCATAAAACACTAAACAAATAGCTCTCAGTTGCTTCAGCCTCTCTGTGGATGTCCTGTAGGTTGTGTTAGTTTGGTAAAAAAGCTATTTCTGATCTCTGCAGACTGTGTCAGACTCCCAGGTATTGCCACTGGATAAACTGACTGCATCGCTGCTGTATCTGTATTAAAATGATAACAGGCAGTCAAGCCCTGAGAGTCCCAAAGATGCAAATGTTAATTCAGGTACACTTTTAGACTTTCTTAATGCTACCTGTCTTTTTATCCTCATTTTGTTTTGCCTAAACTGTTAGTTGTCTGCTTAACAAACAGCCTGGTCTATTGAGTATGTGGTTTTCATTTCATTAATAAACAAGAAAGATAAAACAAAAGCAAAGCCTTAACAAAAGAACACAGTTATTTGTCCTGTGTGGGATTAATTAGAGCAAACCATTCAATTCGAAACAAAGTGATGCAACAGCTATTACAGAAGGCATTCAGTGAGAAATAACAATTTGTGACAATGATGATTGGAAACAAATTCTACCTGGTGGCAATTGTGATAGCTTTTTTCTCTTGTAATTGTGTTTCTTTTAATGGCACCTCAAGGTTAATACACACCATGCTGTGACAATGGTGATGTATAATAAAGTAATTAAAATGATTTATTCTTTGTACCTTCAGGTTGTTTATTGCAATCTCATGAGAAAGCACTAATGACCAACTGTAAACAACAACTAAAATTTGCTTATAAAGTGAATAGAACAGGGTTTATATTCATATTTGATTGACTATATTATTATAATAATGCAGCTGTGTATGTGTGTGGATTATGAGATGAGGGCTTCTCTGTTGGAAGTCATCTCTACCCCACAGGCAAAAGGGTGGGCTTTCATTCAGTTGGTGCTGTAGGACTACATTGCTGTTAGGAAAACTGTTGCTGTTGACATCTTTCCAACCAGTCTATCTCTCTTCCCATCCCAACGTCCATCATCTGGGACATGGTAAAGTTAAGTTCCAGCAAACTCAAAAGTTCAAAGCACAGTGACAATTAATTGGCTTAGTTTGTCCCACACTTCCACATGAAAATCCAGGCCAAGCAAAGCCGGGCCACACCAAAGCAGGTGAGCAGCCTCTGGGCTTACAGGCCAGACAGGCAAGGCTCTCAGATCACATTCCCTCTGAGGGCCACCAATTGAAAGACTAATTCTTTGAAGCATGTTGTGGTGTGAACAGAAAATAGAGGGGCAAGAGTAGGATTGGATGCGGGGGAGAGAGGGGGGATTTGACCGCTTGTCCACTGGGCTCTATAGTAGCAGCTGCCTGCTTTTACAACCCTTTCAAGTCCACAGTATTTTATGCCCTATGATCAGCTGCTACCCTCAGCGATAGCGTCTGCACACCACACACCCGCACACACACACACACACACGCACACACACACAACCCCACTGTTACTTGGGCCAGTGTGGGAGCCATGTGACTTAATCATGCACCCTCTGCTACATTAACCAGTTCTACAGGACATTTGTCCAGTTAAACACCTGAACCACCCTTTTAAGTTGTACCCCCTCAGCTGCAAGGCACATCATCCGAACCACTTCCTGATTATCTATCTAGCATGATGAAAAAGAAAAGTAGCACACATGGTTTTCATCCGTGCTTTTAATGCTAATACAATAGAAAAGTTAAACTAAACACTGAAAGAAACCAAAATGTTGAATTTGTGTTGGTTTTCTTATTGAATAAACTACTTGTAATGCCAATACTTCACAACTTAAAAGCATATAGCTGTGTCTTTAGTCCGCTTGTTCACTTTTTTAAAAGTTCAAAGCAAGGAAATTACTTCAGCAACCCATGATACATACTTTAACACTGGGAAATTGGGTAAAATAACTTTTTCAATATCAAGACAAAAACTATGTTGCTGCATCAGAGACATGTAATAAAGCTTAGTAAACTTAGCATGCTAGTCCCATCATTGTATTATAACACTTTGTACATATAGACAGAGATACTGATAAGATGCAGCATCTATCCATGACAGGAACTAGAAGTAAGACTGCTCAGATATTTATTTTCTTATAACGTCTATGTTTCGTCTGTAACAGGAAGTAGAGGCACAATAAGCTAAAGATCACTTGTGCCTTTATCTTTGTCACACAAAACTGCTATCCTGACTTCTGTCAACACTGACACCCTTTTGAACAATTTCTACAAAATGCAGCTTTAAGCTGTGCAGCCTGTGTGGGTGATCTGGGATGGAACATCTTCAATCCCACTCTGTGAACTTACTCTGATCAGAAGGGAAATCCTTATGTGACTCCGCTGAGCTTGATTTAACTTCCTGATTCATGAATTGCTGTGGTGTCTTTCAAAACCCTATTTTACATGTGTGGTCGAGCCCCCGGTCTACATCTGTTTCAAAGACGATGCTTCCCTCAGCTCCTCTCCTCCATAATGCTGTCATTGATTCCCGACAATCCCAGTCCCCATATGGGATATATCTGTGCTTAAGCATGTGATGCTAACCATGCATAGCCTATTTCACTTCAGACGATGCAATTCTTGAGTAAGTGTATCCAGAACGCACTTAGTCTATAATTTGGCCTACAGAGCCCTTTGGTCTCTGGGCACATATAAGTGGAGTTATGTAGATCACGTTGCTTGATCAGCAGTCTGGTGAATATCAATGTAACTTTTAAGTTTAAAATTTAAATATGATATACGTGCTGAGCAGGAAGCAACTAGCTGAACTTTTTCTGGGATGTCAGATTACAGAGGGCTGGATGTTAAGAGTTTAGGTCCATACTGGATTCTGAGTGTGGCTGAAAATGTTTATGGAGGCCTGGACTATTGACTGACTCCTTGGAGCTTTCTGCTGAGGTGAACATCTACTGGCCTCCATCATCAATCAATGCCTCCAAAAGTGCCAACTACAGGATCACCAACAATTTCTTTAATCCTTGCGTGACTTAGACATGTAACACATGGCTGTAGTAATACTATAACTCCTTCAGTGTTCAGATTATCCTAAAATATCCACAGCTTGTGCATCAGTTTCATGTCACACAGTAAAATGAGATCACTGTATGCCTTGTACACACTTCTCCTGGATGTAAGTGCTGCTACTCTGAATGTGGCTCACAAGCATAGTACTATTGTTTCTTGCAGTCTATCCCACGACATATGCATCCTCCATACCTTAGTGTCTGCTTGCTTCCCCACCCTCTTAACCCCTCTTCCTCAATCAATCCCTTACAAAAGCCTGCCACAGGCAGCGATATCCGCCAACACCATCCCTCATGCTTTGCCATGCTCCAGCAAAGCCCGGGAAACAGCAGAATATACAGGAGCTGGTCTGCAGGGAGAGTGGGGGGGTGGGGGTGGGGGGTTGAATGGGGAAGCGGTAAATGAAAGGATGGGGAGGGGGCAACTTTGGGAAGGGAGCCAATCCAATTACAAGCAGCGGTGCAGTCCTGGTTTCTTTGGCGGCACTAAATTCACATTTCAGTGGTCTCTGCCCCCCACCCCCCCAACACCTTCTTCCTTCCCTTTTTATCTCTGCCTGTCCCTGCTACTCCGTTTTATAATTTTCACTCATCATGGCTCACACTCACACCACTTTACCACGCATCCCTGTGCACCAAGCCCCTCCCTTTCCTCATCCGTCTGTCTCTCTTGTTTGCATGAAAGAGATTAAAATATTGGAATGTGTCAACAGGAAGCATCAAGCTTGCCATCCTGGCTGTGTCATGTTCAGATCTGCAAAAAAGCCTGCAGCATCCTACGGAAACTTTGGAAGAGCCGGTCCTCCATCTGCACAGGAGCTGCAGGCAGGACTCATTAGGTCAGCCCACACCTCTGTCCTCCCTGAGGGAGCCAATAATAACTCTCCATGTAAACAATGAATGCCTCTGAAACACATACCTTGATGACAGGGTGAGAGAAAGAAAGCAAACCTCCTCTATGCACGGCCGTCATGCAGCAGTGAAGCATTATCACAGTATCACCTATTCAGAAAGTAATGCTTTCTTTGTTCGTGCCGCCGCAGACAGCTACGGTGGGCAGGCCGATTGTGGTCTTTCTTCCTTTCATGCACCGACTCCAAACAGTCGGAGCTGGTTAAATCATGTTCTTCCATGCAAATCATGGCTTCTCCTTGTCCAACTACATACCTACATGCAAATCACTCCTCGGGAGCGACAGCGCTTTTTCCAAGTCAAATGTTCTCACACAAATGACGTTAAAAAGACTTGAAGCATATTTTGCCTTCATCCCCATTACTCATGCAAATGCATGAGTAAAAGCTCCAATCAACAGCAGAAGAGTATTCAGGTCGTTTTTTAAAAAATAAGTATCCCAAGTCCAATCTGCTACAGTGGGAGAATGATTATGATGGCGAAGCCAGATTACTTATTGCTGGAAATTTGCTTGTGTTTGGTTACTGAAATTAGCATGGCTAGCTTATTTTTCTGTAACAAGACCACTCTGTGTGTGAGTGTGTGTGTGTGTGTGTGCGCGCCAAGTTATTTGTGGTGTGAGCGCTGGGCCGTGCTGCTTTTTGTCTAGGTAGTCTTCTCATATCCTGTTTAATACTTGGTCCAGTTTAGCGTTACTGTGGTTACAGTCATGGCCCCATGAGAAGTAAGTCTGAGTGCACACACATCAGCGGGCACGGCTATTTTGCATGGAGTCTCAAAGAGAGGAACTCAGGAAAAGGAACAGGCAGAAATGTGGAAGAGGGCAGGAGCATAAAAAAATATAGAAGTTGAAGAGAAATATTATTTCGTGGTTCCTCTAATTTAACCGACCAGGAACAAATAAAAAAGCAAAAATAAAACTACAAAATCTTTTAAACAGCTCACAGGAATATTTCTCTCCAGCACATCCACCACAGCCTGATTGGTGAACTGATTTAATACTGACAAGAGACCAAAAATATACCTTTAAACCAGAGTAATATGATGAGCATAATGTGTGTTTATATAGTAGACTGTATCATCAGTCTATAAGCGTTCCTATTCATAGTAGAAAGCCTTTAGAAAGCAAGGCAGATACAGTCAACAGCCCATATCTACAGCAGGCATCACTTGCTAGGATTCTGGTAACTAGACATCTGAGCCAAGAATAGAGCTCAGCACAATTCCAATCTTTTCCATCCTTTTTCATCTAATACCGTTTTTCCTGTGGCTGGTGTGTGAAATCTATCATAAGGAACTGGCCAGGAGTCCTTAACCCTCTCTGACTCTTCTCTTCTCCTTCTCACCAAGACTGTATGCTTTAGTGCACGGGTCTGATTCCCTCTCTTTTTTTTTTGCTCTCAGTGGACCACAAGCAGAAAGGTGCCTATTATAATTAATAGGTCAGTTCCGGTTATTTACCGCTGCAATGTTGGAGCTTGACGGAACCGGTAATGACCATTACAGTGATGCTAGCTATTGCTATCACCCTACTGGACAGCAGGATTTGATTCATCTGCCTGGAAATGGAAGTATTTGTACCCCAACGACCCCGGGAACAGTCCGAGGCCCGCTCTAACCTGCAGCAACAACGTGAGGGGAAAAATCTAAGAGAGAAGCTGAAACTGCTGGGTGAGAAGAGGAAAATAAAGAGTGCTTACCTTCTTCAGACGACCACTCTTGGTGCCCACAAAAGCGACGCAGTAGCCATTGTAGACGTAGGAGGTAACCGAAGTCATGCGGTCTCGAGTCTCAGTGTAGAGAGTGTGGCCTGTCACCAGCTGGGAGCCGCCCAGCGGCTGGTTGATGTCCAGACCACAGAAGGAGTCATCAATGGGCACCGGCTGCAGACAAAAACAAGTTTGAGAATTACACATAAAAAAAAAAAAAGAAAAAAGAGGAAAATAAAACCTAAAGCAAAGATAGAGGAGAAACATCGTGGTTCACATTAAACACAAACCCTTGACGTGAAACTGAGTGAACAGGGAGCAGTAAAAATAGGTCAAGAGATGCACAGACTTATAGAATAATGAATCAGTAAAGAGGGGAGACTGAGACAGAGCAGCAGATGAGCAGAGCTAGACGTAGAGGCAGAGAGAGACGAGCAAAGTTGTTGAAATAGTGTCACTGTCAGAGTGTCGGAGACGGAAGTGGGAGAGAAATAAGCTGAAGAGATGTGTGGAGGTCTGAGTGAGCTTCCCGGCCAAACATTTGTCTTATTGTCATGCTTGAAAAATATGTATCAGCTCCACCTGACTGAGTTCCACCTTCCTCTCAGTGTGGCTCATTAATCTGGTCTGTCATCACACTTCTGCAGGAAGACACAAACTGCATGATAACTCCACGTTCTGGCACACGCTCTGCTGGAACCGTGCAACCGTGAAATATGCACGTATCCAAAATCATCTCTTTTTATAATTTCATTGGAAAAACAAGCTGTACTGTAGTGTCCCGTCACAAAAAAAAAGTTTGGGTAAAAAACAATTAAATGTTGACTATGGCCATGGTGGTCAAAAACAGGATCCTCCGAGCCCAAAGAAGTTGACTTGCCTCTGAACAAAGTTAGCAAAAGACTTTTTATGCACAGTACAGCTGACATTAGTGAAAGTAAGTTTACTGACTGATGTCTCCATGTTTTATCAGCTATTGATTGGTATTCATTTAACGTGCGCCCTTTAAGCCCTTCACATTGAAAAGGCTTTCACAATTCCTTAAATCTTAAATCATTGGCTGCAATTATGCACAGCAAGTGGAGAAATACTCAATTCAGTCTTTTGAGTCCAATTTTTCTTTGAGGAATATTGTTGTTCTACCTGAATATCTTTGGGAATATCATAAATATGTCAGAAATTCCAATGTGCCTGTTTAACTTGTATAGATGGCAAACAAAATTCTATTCTATTCTTGCAGACCAGAAAACCACTAATTCATGCATATTAGAAACATAAAATAGTTTTAATTTAAACCAACTTCTTACAGGGCTGCAAGTGTAACGTGATAGACCCAAAGCATCTTACGGCAAGAGCTGGGAAAGACAACTTCCTCCATCCTGGGTTATTTTCCAAGATCAGTGGAGAAGGAAGTGAATGAGCGGCCAGACAGAGATCTTTCTGCTGCTGAATCAGGTCAGCTGACATTGTCTGCGTGGCAGTGACCTCAATGTGCCATGTGGAGTAATGTGTGATGTCCAAGTGATACCCCACCATGTATATATCCTATACTACCCCCCCCTCCCCCCGACACACACCCACACCACCTCCACCATCCTACTCAGAATCTTTTGATTATTGATTCCTATAACTCATTAGTTCTGTCTCTGTCTCTACATCTTTCTCTTATGTGCGTCTCAGTCTGTCTTTGCGAATCCAGACGATGCTGAATGACACTTCCCGCTCTGGGAGGCAGATCAGCCTCTTGCTGCACACTGTGGCTGTAAAACCTTTCTACACACATTTTCAAGAGCAATAATGCTGACAGAGAATAATCGCCTCGGCTCGTACGGTCCCACCCCCTCACTTTATGGCATTTGCTTTTATTTCCAATCCAAAAATAGCTCAAAGTGCTAAAGGGAGCTCTACTTCAGAACTTAACTTTCACCGGGAAAAAAAGCTTACATTTGACATTTTTTATAAGATTATACAAAAGGAGCAGAGTTTCCGTCCATTTTAAGCATTTGCTGATCAGAACTGACCACACAGACAGAATCGATCCGATGGGGACGCACGCCTGCAGCTATCTTGAAGAACAGCCGTCAGCTTCAGACTCCGGCTTAGCAACAGCAGCTCTCTGAAAATCATGCAGCTATTCCACATATGGTCTGCTGGGCTCCTCACCATTTGGTTCAGATTATATCTAGAATGTTCAGATGATGTACGCTTTAACAAACTTGGCAGACGTCTCAAATCCCCGTAGACTCCATGTGGCCGAGCTTTCTTCCTCACCATCTTGCAGCTAGTTTAGTTTCTTTTCGCTTCTATTTTGCTTTTTTCCCTTCCTTATCATACATTGAGCAGCTGTCAAGACTAAATATAGACTAACCTTGCGTAATTAATCCTTATTGAACAACTGACTACAACAGCCTATGAGAATAGTTGTTAGCCTGGTCTGTAAGGAGACATTGCTGCCACATATAGTTCTATTCTGTGTGGAATTTGATTGAAGGGTACATAAGATGTGGCAGGATATCTGCTTTCCGGGTATATCAACACTATCAATAGCTCCCCTTTGCTCTCATCTGTAATTAATTAGTTAGTGAGGGGGGAAAAAAGGGAAGCTGGAAGATAGACACACTCAGACAGGCTGATACAAAAGAATCCCATCATGGCTCTGCTCCATGAGATCAGCAGCAGAGATGGTGTGAATCTCCACATTGCAGAAGGCTGGACGGCTGGGTGATAAATCTTTGATTGGCTGCTGTGTCTGAATCCCCTGGCTCTGCCTCACATCCATTTCCCAGCCTCAGCCTTGGCCTGAATGTTAGCGTACACACAGTGCAATGTCTGCAAGTATGAGATCTGGGCGTATAATTAAGGTTCTCCACTCTGAGCTCGCTGGCTGCCCGCTGCGAGAGACTGTTTATGAAATTTACTCAGAATCACGCTCTGAAAAATACAGTCTCTGAGGTTGGTCTAACCTTGAGTGACCTCATATTGAGGGGATTTGATGTATTTCAGACCCTGGCAGGTGGAAAAATATCACTCAGAGACTCAAGAACACAATAATTTAAGAAAGACAAGATGTAAAACATGAGTATGTGAAAGCAGCCGCCGTGCTGCTCGGGCTGAAGATTTAAAAGTCAGCATTGTTGACGTGTGCGGTTCTGGATGTAATTTGTAAAGATTTAAGAGTTCCACATCCATTGACATCTATCTACATAATCTATATGGTACTGAGGATTTATTGGCTGCATATGGAGCTGGAGAGTGCAGTCTTAATGGATGCATTTTACCTCCTCTGGGCCTGTGTACGCTAAGTGTATAACAGGAGAGGACGGTGCAACATCAGCGACGCGGCATGTTTTGCAGAACGGAGTGGGAGGTGCAGCGTCGCAGGTAACAGCTGGCAACCTTAAGCGCACACCGAGATGATTGGCGATTCTTCTGGGAAACTGGAAAAATGTTCTAATTTGAGCTCCCACAGTTACTAAGGCTCCCAACCACAGCACTGTCATCAGTATCCACAACAAGCTCTCCTTCTGACGCCCACTCTGCTTCTTCCAGCATGTGATCCTGCCTTCTCAGCGGAGCTAATGAAACCCAACAACCACTTCTAGATAACATCTCCTTCCTTCTGACAATCACCTCTGACATTGCGCTAATGGTGAATTTACTGATTTTAATAAGAGGGATCCACTGAGTTCCCTGAGGGGGATTAGCAACAAAAGAAGCTAATCAGTGGTTCCCATCGCAGTGAGGGGCAGTGATATCATTAAACCCCATCCCGCATATGTGTATGCCCGGCATTAACAAGCCTCTCCTAGGTACATGCATGGCATAGTCACTCGCTAGTAACACACTTAGCTAGTCATTAATTCTTAATAATCTTAAATTCCTATTAGCAATTACAGAATGAAAGCACAAAGGACTGCACCCTCCTGGGAAAGAAGGAAAACCAAGAAACTTAATTCTGCTTGACAACATGTAGAAGATTTGTGGCCTTTTATTATGGGATAATTGGGGATTTTAGAAGGAACAGGCTGGTGTGTGATCTGCACTAACATCACAAGGAGAGTAACAAGAGCAAGCCCCCCACACCCACCTTCAAAACCTTCCCCCTCTCACACAAACTCAATCACTCTAAAGAAAAATAAATGAGTGTTTATATTACGCTGGTAGTGAAGAAAAATAATGATCCTGTAATTAATGAACATCTCCCACAGAAATACACTGTAAATGGATGTTCTCTGATGACAAGGCTACAAAATTATTTGGCATCCTTTCATGTAGCGGTATTTGATAATGGAGTGCACACAGCGAGAGGCAGTTGAAAACATTTCCTGATGAATTCTGGATAATTTAAATCAGCCTAAGTCAAATGCTCTGTGTGGTCTGGCCTCATTGAGAAACATGTTACTCTCTCTTAATGGTTACTGTCACATTCGTAGGAGACTGTGCTAAAGTCTTGAGCCACCCTGCATGTCTGCGTATATTGCTTCTAAGGAGCCAGAATCCTTCTAGGTCGTTTGAAGCAAAGGTTTGAACACTGAAGATTAAGAATACAAACTACACTGTACAGCAAATGAGCAGGATCTGAAACTGATGTTGTACAAAAATGGGAAAAAGATACAGCAAAGACCTAAAACAGGATCTGGGAGATGCATGTGGACCCTCACTAAAACTTCATCAGAAATGGCCTCCATGAAAGATGGCTGTCAAGGCACCATTCTTAATAAAGGGAGCAAAGAAAAAAGGCTAAACTATGCGACATGACACAAGAACTGGAGTAAAAATCCGTGATAACAGGTCTGATGTAGGAATGAGTGATGCAGTGTGGGATCACTGCATCACAGAGAACTAAACAAAAGGACAGAGAACTAAACAAAAGTCAGCCAACATCCAAAGAAGAACTTCTGAATGTCCCTCAAAAATCTTTCTGAAGACTATAAGAAATAACAAGAATTCTTAGAGTGAAGAATTAATCTGTTGAGTTAAATTAAAATGGTCCTCCTAGCTCTTTTTTTTGTTAGTTTGTTTTAGCAATATTCAAAGAAATGAGGGATGGCTCAAGACTTTTCCACAGTCCTGTATTCAAGGAGTGAACATATGTAGACGCTGTGAACTACTCTAGGTTTCTGACTTCAATGAGACTGAGATAAATGGTTCTGATGTCCCGTTACTTGTGTTCTGATGGAAACTCAAAGAGAACAAAAAAAGACTTTGACAAGTGAGATCCTGCTTCATCTTTCAGTAACTACATTCTCCATTAATGTGCTCAGAAATGTAATCACATTGTCACGTCATTGTAAAAGCACATTTCTGTTATAACTATGCACTGATATATCATTCACATCTGTATCTGAAAGGGTTTTTTTTCCAACTCACCGCTTTAACACATGGCACATCCTTCCCAAGGAGCCAGTTAAGCTCCAGGCTTCCTTCTCCCTGGTAGCAGGACTGCAGTCGCTCCTTAATTCGTGAATTGATGTCTCGGATGACGAAGACACAGAGCGCAGAGTCGTCTGGTGGTCGATGGAACTGCTTCTGGCCCTTAGAGAAGACGGTGAACAGCACATCATCCTGGGCGGTGATGTTGAGAGAGGCAGCCAGAATGCGGCCAGGCTTCCCGAGGTAGGCAGCCTGCAGTAGCCGGTACTCCACGCCATTCTTCACGCAGCCAATAGGCAAGGAGACATAGGAGTGAAACTTGCGGTCATCTTTGCAGAGGCGAACGATGCGAGACGTGTAAAAGAGATCGCTGCCGGACCCACTTGATGACATGCTGTTCTCCGGCGTCTCTGGCTGAACGGTCAGGAAGTAAACGAAGCTGCCGCTGGCGAAGCCGTAAACATAGTAGATGTCAAAGTGGGAAACCAGAGCCAGCGTGTCTGAGGGTATCTTGATGAGGGAGGACACAAAATCAGTGTGTAGTTCGTAGTCCAGCATGGCGGAAGATTCTGGGTCACGTGGTAACTTTCGACTGGAGATCGTTGGAAAGTAGTCTTGCTTCCCATCCACAGCTGTGCCAATAAACAAGGTGCCATCCTGGCCCTGTGACGGTACAATGACCCCATACATAGTCCCCGTTTGGTCCACACTGGAGAGGTAGTGCTCTTTCTTGTGGGAAGGCTCGGCTAAGATAAAGAGGTCATCCATTCGGAGGAGTTTACAGACACCCTGGTAGAGGCTGCCGCAGGCAAGCAGACGGTTTTGGGAATAATCAATAAGAAGCAGCTTGTTGATATTGTTGGTAGAGACCAGGGGCTCAGAGCAAGGCTGGACAATCAGAGGGGGGTAGCAGGCCTTGTTGTCGTCCTCTGGGCCAGTATCATGGGAAACGAGGAGGGTCAAGTTGCCTGAGAGCTTGTAAACACGATTTACTGCTCCAATATACAGGGCACCTGTGGTTTGGTGAACTGTCAGGTGGTTAAAAACCCAGTCTGGTCGTTCAGGGTGGAAATTTGCGAGTATCTGCCCACTTGTCATTGCAGGAAGAGCTAAAATCAAGAAGCTTAGTAGAGCTACCATAGCTCCCTTCTTGGGGTGAGGTGATAAAGTTCTCCGTGTAGCCTGCCGGGCCTCCATGTTTAACAAGGAAACTGCTGAGCGAGCAGGGAGGAATGGATCAGAGGAAGAAGGAGGTGACCTTGGCCTTTTTCTTGATGAAGGCTTACTTGCAGGCCAAAGTGTCACAAGGGTTTTCACATGTTTCTGGAAAAGAAAACAAGAAATAAAAAGAGAGAAGTTGTTAGATAACCAGGCATGAGTCACATCTCACACAAAGAAACTTGTATGACCAAACGGAAAAGAAGCTGAAAGGGTGTAAATGAGGAGGGTTAGTAAGGCCAGGGGCAGTGGAGAAAGGAGAGCGGATGTTCAAAACGATTTTGAAAAAAGCATAATGGTGTACATTCCAAACGAGTCGCTGGACTGGACAGGAAAGAGAGAAAGCGGAAATTAGCCTAAGCTGAGTCATGCTAACACTGCTGCTGTCACACAACGGGTTCCAGGAACAGAACAGCCGACGCAGACAAAGTCCACCCACAGGTGTCCTTAGACACATGGCACTGAGTCACTGCACTTACTAAGATATGTAGCTTAGGTAACTTAAAACATTCATCTTTGACGTTTTAGCACTAGCATTCGTATTGTATTTAGTGTACCAACCTGCTATGATGACATCAATCTGTCCATATAGTACAGGATAAAGCCTTAATTTTGTTCTAAGAAAAGAATAAATCGAAATTAAGCTGATGTAATATTCTATTTATAACTGACCTTTCTATGTGACTTTTTAAGACAAGCAAAAAATAAATGTCTTAATACCAGCTGTGTGCTCTTCCCTTTCATTCAAAATAATAATTTATGCATTTTCTCATTATCTTTTTTTATTACACTGGCTGCAGCTCATCAACCAAAGCCTCCTGTTCCCTTTCTGCATCTATCAGTAAAACATATATCAGGAAAAGTCTGCAATTTGTGCAACCCTGCTTAGGCATAGTTGCAGAGATCGCTCCCCGCGTGTGCCATAAACCCAAAGATAGAACTCCATGCAGTCTGTCCCCAGGAGTTAATTATCTCATCCATTGGAAGAGAAGGCCTGGATCTTATTACTGGAACAAACTGAGAACAAATTGGAAACCACTTCCACACACCCCTCCCTTCCCTCACTGCCCTTTAAGGGGCGCAATTTACAGAATCAGAATCTATTAATTATTCTTTTCCAAACAGTCTCGCTCTTTTATGCTACTCATCCCCTGCCTGCACGATCAGATCACAGAGGGATTAATCACCGGAACAATAATTATCTTTAAATGAATCAACACCTGTATTAGATCTGTACACAACTTCCTCACAAAAGCATTGGCCAAGAGAGTACATTGTGTGTGTGTGGCTCATTGCTTCTGTATTATCAGCGCGCTCTATCAGAACCGAGCAGTATGAGGGGCTAACAAGTGGAGAGAATGGCAGTGCATCCCAAAATCAAGTATGATCAGGCGTAGCGATCCAACAAGGGTAATTACTGTGGAGCTGAAGGAGGTAAGCTGGGGAGCGACATGGGGATGCCAAGGGCTTGAACGTGTCAGAGACGGCCCTACATCATTTGTCACGCTCCAGATTTGCATTTGCAGCAGAGGAGGCACAGAGAATCAAGGGTGAGAGATGTGGCCTGAATAATCAGCGACTGCACCTTGAATTAACAAGAAACGGAGCAGCGAGAGAACATCCCGGCTGCTCAGGCGACTGCAGGGAAGGCAAGTTTGATTTGCAAAGCTGATTTGGGATTCCCTCTGAATGGTGTCGGTCCTTTCATAGATCTCCTGGTAATAGCCAACTTGGGGTTTCTTTCCTCCCCTTATGCTGTAGCTCCGTCTTAAATATAGACCCTTAGGAAGCGTATTGATCCATGTGTCCATAAACACAGGTCCTGAGGCCCAGTCAAGCTGTTCTTGGCGTGTGTATAGACGGAGGTGTGGGAGGTGCTCCATCCCAGAGGCACTTTATTAGCGTGGTCATAAAAGTGCCATTGCCTCTAAAAAAGCAGCAAGGGCCAAACCCCAAGCCTCGCTTTCAGCTGTCTGCCCGCCGCTACGCTCCTTTGTTTGAGTTTGTACAAGCTGGATGTGTGAAGTGGATCCCTTTGGTGGCATAATCAGCCTCCTGCTGAGCTAGCTTTTTTACTCAAGTCCCAAAGCCTTTTGCCCTTTAGGGCCTTCGCTACACCCCTGCCCCCTTAATCGTCTGTACAACATTTACTTGCCTCTATCTTTTCTCCCTCACCCTTTCATTTTCTCTCTTCCTCCCCAGTCGCTGGGAGAAATATATGCATCACTCCTGCAAGTTGTGGAAACAGCTGCAGAGGCAGAGAGAGCATCTGAATGGTGTAAAAATGAAAGGCTCCACCAAGGTTATCCTTTCATATTGCTTTCAGCAACACAGGGAAGAAAGTCTTTGTTTAAGTTGATTGCATGACCACCTCTTTGTTGCATATGACATAGACTTCTCGGTACTATGCAGCTGTGGAGTAGACTTGAAAAGGATAGGAACAACACTGGATCGCCCCTTGTGCTCTGCAGTTCAAAGCCACGTCTCTCTTTTGTTTACCAGGACTCAGAGTTACAGAGAAGGACATTAACATATAAATGCAGCCAGGAATGATTCACACTTAAACACAATTACCTACTGACCTAAAAAAGCAGAGGGCATGACTGTTGCAGCAATAAATAAAATTGTGTGAGGGAGACATTAAAGTAAGGGAAGCTTGTTTGCCTCGTGATTATTCATATAAATCAGCATCTTTTTTTTTCTTCAGGAATTGCATCTAAGCTGTATTTCAAACACAACAAACAGGGTTTTCTTGTGTTTGAGTACAAAAAAATACAATAAATGCTGAATTTTGAATGGGTTTAATGTGGATATGGCACTGAGGCAGGAAAGAGGATTGGCCTGATGAAAATCGAAGCAGGACATCGTCTGTAAATTTCCATTCCAACGCTCATCTCCGGCAGAAGGCGAAGAAAGGAGAGCAGAAAGAGTCGAGAGAGACTCGCATTCCAGCACACGCACAAGCTGTGATCATGGCTTGGAGAAAAGACTCCCGTTCATAATGAATAGTCATGCGCACAAAAAACACTGTGTTGGCACACTCAGCCAGGCAGCTTCCGAGTGCTTGTTAAACAAACTGGTCCCACTGGCTCCCTGTGCTCTGTCACTGTATCTGATTGTGGGTCCCCTGCTAAGAAAGCTGCTGATTCCCACCCCCCCCACCACCACGGGGCATCATGCAGCCACAATGCCGGTCGTGCTGCATTGTGGTGAACTGAAAGGATCCAAAGAGGCAGCAGGAGATGTAAACAAGGAACGAAGAAATTAGAGAAATCCAAAGTGATAAGCCTGGAAAAGCGGCGCTGAGGGCTGTGGACACAACAGCCTGAGGGCAGCCAAGCAGCCAGCACACTGACAGAGGAGGGGAAGCTTTAGGAAGCGGGAACAGCTCTATCAGCACAGAAAAGACAGCAGGTCTGCTGCTTTTTGTTCTTTTCCCGTTTTGTCCCCACAAGCTAAGCTTCTTAATAATGCAGCCAAATTTGTTTGATCTCCTAAATTCATATTTACAGCAATTGTATCCAAAAGATAAAGAACGTAAACGAAATCCGTTTATGAAGCTAAGTCCATTGTTGTTGGATAAAAAAATGGAAATGGGAGATCATAATTTCATGCCTTGGATTAATTTGTTATTCCCAGACTGATTAATCTGAAGCGTGAAATTCAAGTGTTTAAATAAAAGTGATGCGCTATAAATCAAAGAGACAATCGGGGTGGGGGGGTGTATATAAAAACAAACAAAAAAAAGGGAAAAATAAAGAAAAGTAAAAGGTTTGAAAAACATTATTTTTTTGCCTAGTTAGCTTTCTTGCTTGTGCGACAATTTGCATAGTAAAAATAGGAAGTTTAATCTTTCCTATAAGGGGGAGCATTCAGCAGATAGTCCATTAGTCTTCTCTCTTCACTTCTATTAGAAAGGAAGATAATAAGATGACTAGTTAAGATCTTGTGTTGTTGGGCATGAATTATTTGTACAGGCTTTTGCTCAAATGGAAATGGATTTGTTTTGCTCCAGATAATATGTCAGCCTCCAAAGAAGCAACTCTGCATCCATCCATCCATCCATCACAAGGAAATTAGGAAATTACACGATAAAGAGAAGAGATCCCACCCTTTTAAAAACCACAAGTATTCTGGTAACTGCTATTGCTTCTCTCTGTCTGCTTCCCTGCGTCGTGGAACTGGAGGAAGCCTAATGTGACAAATATTTCTCTCTGTGACAATTAACAAATTCCATCATGCAGACAGATGCTGAAAAATAAAGGAGGTGGGAATTACCGCAAAAGCCTGCTTGTAGTTTGAGAGCAACACAAAGATGCTGATGAATCAAATTTGTCACTGTGCAAATTCCAAACTTGACCTTTTCTAATCTGTTTTGTTTATTTGTTGATGCGATATGCGTGAGGCTCTGAGCCACAGCTCCAAGAGTTGTAAGTTAGTGACACGTAGTATATTAATGCACACTTATCCACAATTAAGCATGTGCTCTGAGGGCACTCTAACAGAGCACTCTGCATTCAGTGCTTAATAGTCCTATCTCTGTTAGTGACCCATATCAGTGCACTTGCTCATGACCATCTGAGTTTAGAGGCCTGCAGCGAGGCCCTTCACTGAACTGCAGCCACTGAAAGCAGTCGCAGTGCGTCAGCCTGCCTCAGTCTCCGTCTACTTACTCCAATGAAAGCAAATAGTATATTATTATTAACAATCACACTCCAAGGGTATATATGTTTCACAAAGTGTCTGTTTTGCAAAAATCTTGAATCATACTGCAGTGAACAGCAAATAAGTGCAGTGACTTCTTTTAACATGTGAAAACAGAAATGCAAAGGTCGAGATGTGGTGGGATCATTGTGCGATCACCTGCAAACATTTCATAAATAGGTGTTCAAGCTTGTTTTATGAGAATGAGCAGCAGGATGGACAGCAAGCAATCCAGCATGTTACTCTACGATAGGTTCTATGTCACTTCTATTTGGTTCACTCGCTTTCGCACTGCAAGTGGATCGCACCAGACTCCCAGTTTTCAGGGGGTCCGCAGTTCACTTCTAATGCTCATCCAAACTACTCCAAACGAACCATATGATCCATCCAGGATCTGTTTAAAGTGCACCAAACAGCACCAGTATGATGAGCCCTGAGTGTTTTTGTAAAGTTCCTTTTCAGACGTAGGTGTCTTAAGTCTGACAGGAGGTCAGGGTTAAATACACAGTTATAACAAGTGAAATGAAATGACTGTACATGAAAAAGAATCCAATGTCGTAAAGAAAAACAGCCCAGAGAACTATCACTTCAGATGTGAGCTCACTGAAGGGCAAATATAAAGAATGAGGAGTGGCTCCAAATTTTTTGCAGCACACTGTAAAAACATGTCTTGACAACATAGGAAGAACCAGTCTCAGCAGAGCTGCTTATCTCTGACTGCAAACAAGAGCGCATGTATGTAATCTTTCCCTTTAACCCTCTTTCCACTGAGCACCCTCCCGCTCCCCACACTTCAAACCCTTCTTGAGAAAACACACGCTGGTATTATACCTAAAACCCATGACATCCACTGAGAGAGATTACAGAGTCATTGTCATTCTGCGGAGTTTTGTTTCCCCACCCACTGCTTCTGCTTTCTTCAAACACACATTCATGCTCATTTGCACCCTATAGTCTTATAGAGTTGAACATGGGTATATCCATGCCTACAATCAAAGACTCTTACATACACAGACAGGGGCGTACACTCATCCATTCACATGTGCATTAATTATCCCCCTTTTTTCCTCCTCAATCTTTGCTTCCACTAACAGCCTATGTGTACTTCTCCTATTAAACCGGAGGCTGAATCCCACAGCGGGATCTTCTCACGCAGTCTTACAGCGGTGTAGTTGGATGCCATGTTCACCTCATCATTGCTGTCTGTCATCCTGTGAGAGCAAATTTCTATTAGGATACATTTCCATAAATCTAAATTGTAAAGGGCCCTGGTGAGGGGAGAGTGAATCCTCTGCAGGTGAAGAAAAACAACCAGCAGGATGTCAGCGGAGACCACAGGATCAGATATATCACCTCTGTTCGAACACTGATGGAAAGTAAATCGGCCTTTTTGATTGACACCATACTCTTATTATCAAACTGTTCTCACTATTCTGGAAGCATGTTGCCAATACTGCACTATCCTGTCACTTTGGAAGTCAATATAGAGGTTCAATTAAAGATATAGTGGAAAGGGGATTCATTTACGGTGAGGAGCTACAATGGTCGGTGCATCTGGAAGTGAATAAAGTCTACATGGTCATACAGCAGCACACAAGTCTGATCACGATACCTGAATACATGAATGTTCTTTCTTATTGAAAAATCACTTTATGAATGTTTAACTGATATTTCCATCTGAATAAATGCCATCAGCTCGTTGATAAAACAATGTAAATCCTTAGACATCTGTTAAACAACCGCTGGTACATGGAGGGCTGTGAATACAACTGAATCAACTGTATTAAATATCACTTCAGAAGCAACTTAGAAAAGCTTCTATTTATAACCATGACCTTCAAAAACGCAGCCTTGCATTTTTCTTATTGTAATCTACTTCTTTAATGCTAAATCTTATGGGACATTTAAGAGTTGCTGAAGCAGACAAATGGACTTGACAAAAAGAAAGATTTTGGCTAGTGCAGGGGGTAGCAGGTGCAAAAGAAAACCAGGGGAACTCTGGTCTGAAAGAGCTAGCAATTGCCACGAATGAAGGGAATCAGATACAAAAACGTCAAGCCTTTTTTTGGTTTAACATTAAACATGAAATCAAAACCAAAACAAAGTCCGACCTCAGTGTGACCTGTGTTGCACTTCCAGTGCATGTGTCTGTGTGTATTTGACATTAAAGCTTTCCTTATGAGCAGACTGTCCCTGCAGAGGTGATATCTGCCACTGGCTGGACTCTGACCTTTGCTTATGCAGCTGTCCAATGAGAATGAGCCAACGACCTTCTGTCAAATAATCAGATCAAATCCACAGTTAAGCCAGGCTAAACAGCTCTGCGAGTGAGCCGCAATGTGTGAGATTGTTTTGTGAAACACTGCAAGCAGGCTAATGATGTTCACATTAAAAATGGCTTCCGATTCAGCACACCACATAGCAGCCCTCTACATCAGAGTCTCATCAAGATCTTGTTAGTGAAGCATGGCTCACTGGCCAAGCCGACACATTGCACGGGTGGGATTTAGGGATGAGGGAGCGATATCATGGGGGAGGAAGGGGGAAAGAGAGAAAGAGGGTAATAAAATACAGCAGGACATGAATTAGATCAGGGAGCAGAAACAGCAACTGATGGCAAGGAACAAAGTACAACAAGTTTGAGTGTGTGAGAAAGGTGGACAGAAGAAGGTGAGACAACGACAGCATGGGAGGAGAGGAAGGAAGGAAGGAGAAGGAGCCATGCAGTCATTACTCCAGCTGGGTAACAAGCCGTTACAGCCACAGCAGCAGCCACAACTCCAGGAGCTGGCATGCTGCATCCGCTATTATCCGGAGCAAATTTCCACCGCCTGGCTGCGACATTCAAGCAAGAAGGGGGTCAGTCACAGAGTGAGAGGGTGAGCAAAAAAAACAAACAAACAAAAAAAACCTTGACAGGACTATCCTTTTGGGCCTAAATCCACACTACATCCACTCATCAGACAGGGGGGCCTGTTATTTCACCCAGCAGCCGCCAGCTAAAACCCAAAATGGTTATATAAGAGCTTATGGGGAGAAAGAGAGAGAGAAAAAATGATGGGAATCCTGTCAGTCAAAGTAATCCCTTCAATTTTTGCTGCTACTGTTTCATCTAAGGACTGTATGATAGAGCCTGCAGCTCTGTAATCACATGCTGGCTGAAAGGACGAGGCTACTCTGGATTGGCTAACAGCCAGGCACTGGAAACTCAGCAGGAGGCACACTCTTCATCTGATCTCCCTACCATCAAGAAAGCACAATGGGAAATGTTCATAGCATGCGCACACAGCCAAAGAAGGACATGCGATACAGGTTAGGCTATATATGGTAAGAGAGCTAACAGTATCCATGAACAGGGGCTGGGATCAATGCCGCACCAATGACAATGGGACCTGTGATGTAACAGAAACATGCAACTATTGCTCTGCCAGCTGCAGCTCTATCAATGCCAAAATCAATTATTAGCCAATACAATTAACATGAAAGCAGAGTGTGCGTGACCTCAATTCCCCTCACTGATCTGAATCTAGAAAACTGTCCTTCTTGTGGATGCTATAAACACCCATCGCTCTCTCATGAAGCTTATAAATCCGTTTTCAGAGTTAATCATGTTAATCAGTTCTCATGAGACTGATGATAACTGCAGTGATTTTACATCTGCTGCATCAAAATCTCAATTCATTGTGTCCAAAGTGCAAAATAAAACAATAATGGCACACTTTAGCTGGCCTTTCATTTTGTACAGAGGAATATCAATGTGGCTTTATAGTGAAACTATGTGCTTTAACATCCAAATAGAACCAAAAGTAGCCGAACTGAAAACACTTCAGAGAAAATCTCTTCTCATGATCCAAGGGAAAAACATTGTGGTTTGATGTTAAAACACAAAATTAAGTAAAAGCTACATTTACATGGGATATTTAATCTGCCTGATTAAAATCATCCTAACATGTTTACATGGAGGCCATAGAACATGAGGCAACGTAATGGAAAGATTTAATACCAATGTAATGCGTTTGACACCAAGTGCATTGTGTAGCAAGTTGGAAGTTGAGGAAGAAAAAGATTTATTTTAAATTTTCTTCTGAGCCTTTTAACAATCCATAACTAATACCCACGTGGTTCAAGTATGTGTGGAAGGAACCTCCACTACAGAAACAACAGAATGAGTCTATAAATGCTGCTTAAATCATTTAAACATCCCCTCTCAATCAGATAGAATTCTTTCCGATAAGAAAAGCTGAATCGTTTACGTGACACATTTTTATTCTGATTGACTGAAATTTGCTCCATGAAGATTTTCCGCACTGCCACCTTACATAAACACTTTTCTGCAGAATAGTTTGACTCACATGGTATCAAACCTCCAACATTTTCACGACAGTCAGCGGATTATTTCCACAGCTCTGCTTTTTGACTTTCTTCCAAACATTTCTGGGAATCTTAAAAAAGCTAAAGATAATTTTTGTGACAGTTTCACATATTGTAAATGGTTTTTAATTCACTTTAGTTCAACTCGTCTGTTTGTATAACACCATTTCATGTCAAAGTCATTTTAAAACACTTTAAAAGACACATCCTTGCATAATCCCATTCATAACTATGGTCATGTACAGCAAATTCAGAATATAATTGCCAAATCAAATCTTTTCTTCGATTCAATCTCTGTAGTTCCTGTTCCCTTTGAACAGGAAGAAGAACCTCCAGCAAAACCAGACTGGTGTTTAAAGACAAATGCTTTTTTAAAGTCAAAAGTCCTTTTCATCCTCAATGGAGAAATATGTGCCTTTTGCTCTGTAGACTAACATAGATGTCACAAGTTCTGGAGCAAGTCAGCATTCCTTTTCCACTTCCTCACATTTACCCAAGGCAGCACGCAGTTTTCCATGCAACTTATGGACATTTAGATAAACACAGCAGGACAAATATTTTTTCTGACAGACGGACATCTCAGGCCACCATATCCTCTCATTCAAAGCTGCAGCCCAAAAACATTTCATCTAGCATCCACCGATGTGACTAACTGTAACAGAAGCATGTGCGACCCCAGTGGTCCCGCTCGTCCTCCCACCAGACACCCCTCCACAGTGTGAAACTATAAACATCAGGCCTTGTCTTCGCGCTGCACGCCCCTCACACCCGACTCAATTAATGGACAAAGACAGCTAAACCTTAGATAAGGCTCTCGGGAAAACATGGAGAAAGAACCCGCTGCTTATAAAGCCAACATCTGTTCAAACCAGCTCGGGTAAAAACACGTGAGAAACTGTCACCCTGAAAAGCTGCAACTACGTCATTTGCCAAATAATCTAATTCTTTCTGCATTTCAGTTCATGTAGTGTTTGGTTTATTATGTAAGCACCTACAGGAGGAAGGAAGCCTTTTAGTCATTGTGCTCAAGACCTGATGTGACCCCAAGCATAATGCTGCCTGCCTGCAAAATACACACTTCAGTCTGAGGGCCACTACAGCCTATTTTTATATACTGTATGTGTGTGTGTGTGTGTGTACAAAACAGATGCATTATCAGCCAGCAGCAGAGGGCTCAGATCTCAGCAGCGTGCGCTCTCAGTTGGTTTCTCTCCACCTCAGTCTGATAGAGGCCTCTCTAATTTCATCAGAGGTGATAAAGCACCACAAAATCAAGTCTGCAGCTAGTTACTTTGCTCAAGCTCCCTTTGGATAAGAGGCAATAACAGTATGTGGTGAGGAAATTGGGTGCTTACTCACACGGAAGGATACATGCCTTGCAAGCAGAATGCAGTGGCTGTAGAGCAAAGACTCTGCCCAGCTGACCACAAAACACAACAACTTTCTTAGTGTGAGTGCAGACGCAAAGGAGATGAGTCGGACCTGCGGCTGCAACAGCAAAACTGTAAGCAGCCTGCGATGCACATGCCACTAAAGGATATTGACTTTTGTTTAAATAAATAAAAAAGGAACTCTGTGGGTTTGCCGACCACATGTATGAGACGTATATTATGCAGCAGCCACAAGGAGCGATTCATGAGCAGCAGGGTGAGAAAAAGAGTGAGTTCATGCTTCACCACAATGAAGGTTTGAGAGCTTTACATAGTTTTCTGTAAAGTTCTATAAACGGTTTAAGGCTAGCTAAGTTTGTAAAAAAAAAGTGCTGCTACTAACCACAGCTCTTAGAAAAGCTCACATTACATTTGCGTGCAAGCCCGGTAAAGGACTTACAATGAATATGAATTATAAAAGAGCAGCGAGGGCTGCAGAAAGCATTAACGCAGTCTTGTCTGTGAAATGAAGTGGGTGTATGAGAAAAGAAGAAAAAAATCCACCTGATCGCCTCTTGGAGAGCGGAAGCTGCTGCAAGGCTGTGCCAATAGATGGCACCGAGCTCAGAGAGAGCGAGCTGGCTGAGCGACAGCGTGACTCTGGATCAGAACTGCAACGCATACGCATGCCCTGCAGCCTGTTCCGTGTGAACTCCTCGTACAGGATGCAGCGCTGGCCGGGATACGGTGGAAAATCAGAACTGGCTGGTTTCCTGCGAGACTGGAGCAGTCAAGCACTTTTCTCTCTACGGAGAAGCCTGTTACACGGATCAACCGGGAGGTGTAACATTAATTCAGCTGCACATTTACATCATGATGCAACCCAAACATATTCAACAAGGATGCTTTCAAATAACCTATATTCCATCTGTCAATGCAAAGTCAGCAAAAACACTGGGAAAGGTTAGTTGCTGTTAGCAGTGACATATCGCATGTGCCCTTGAGTCCAGAGGCACATTTATAACACATGTGGCACAATTGTTTCTCTCCTGCTTATATTAAGATGGGTGAGCAAAGGGAAGTAGGAGGCGGAAGGAGGGAATGTCACGGTGACCTAGAATGCCTGTGATAAAAACAGAGTGTTGGCAGAATAACAGCGATTCATGGTCTCATTCGCTGTTGCTGTGAAGGCTGAGTATTGTGCTGCATTGTACGCGGGAGATGGATGCATCCATTTCTGTGAACGCCACTGTGATGAAGCACAGAGAATGGCAACAGGATCATAGGGAGAAAAAGCTCCAATACTTTTAATGCTCAAAGCCGTCGGGGGGCGGGGGCCGACAAAATGGCCCTAAACAGCCAGGCAATAGTGAAAAACCTTTCCACCTCCACTTCTGCTCCCTCTTCTGCTGCAGTAATTCAGGGTTTCAGATTTGCGACTTTTCTGGCGACTCGAGGAAAGTCGAGCAGTTCCTATGAGATGGAGGTGGCGATAACCATACGTGCAAAGCTCTTACAGAGCGTGATGGAAATCAGAGCTTCACACTCATTTCCACAGGCCAGAGCTTCCTAAATAACACAACTCATCATTTATGAGTGGTGGCCGCAGAGACTACCGGTGCTCTTTCTGTGCTATATCTTGATATCGTCACCTGGCATAGGAACTTGGATCTCTAGAAAGCATAAAATGAATAATAGCACATGTGCATAAGTTGGTTAAGGAAGAGAAGAACTCGATTTTCAGAGCAGGAACTGCACCAGAATGAAATGGAGTGTAATTTTGACTGTGATGTGATTGCATGTAAAGCACTGGGCAAGAAAAATACTTGTTTAAAGGGCTTAAGTGTAGCAGCTCTACCCTGCCTCTTGGTTTAGTCGCCAGATCACATTCACAAGCTCAGTCTCTCGCCTCATCTTAAGCTGAATGCACTACTTGCTTTCTGAGCATTAAGTTTGATCAAAGACTAATCTCTTGCTGGTAAGATGATTAAAATTAGCATCAGTGTCTTTGTTAGGGAAGTCAGGCCGGCTGGGACCAGCTCCCACCGGGCGAGGCAGAGAGGGAAAGGAAGACGCAAAGTCAAAAAGAGAGAGGCGAGAAAGGAGGACTAAAAAGAGAGAGAAGGGGAAAAAAGCAATTTGGAGAAAAGATAACGCTAAAGGATGTGAACAGAGAGCAATAATAAGAGAAAATAAATCAAGAGAAGAGCATTCCCATGGTTGGTCAGTATGCCAAACCCAGGCAATCTGAATTCCTCCATGGCAGCTTCAACCTCGTATTAACTTTTTCCGTGGACCGCACACATAGAGGACGGATTGGAACGAGGGAAGCTGCGGCCTGACTGCTTTAAAAAGTGATCATACGGATCCACGGGCTCAGTCAAGCGGTAAAATGAGGTTTCGACGAGCAAGCCAGACCCTCTTCATCCAATTAAGAGATGAAACTAAACCTTTTCCTGATTAGAATGCAAATGGCAGAAGTTATGGCGATGACGAGCCTACATAGAGTCGCTCTGCTTCCTTCTACCATTAAATTCCAGCATTTTGTAGTGGAGATTAGAAGGGGAAAAAAGAAAAAAAAACATGGAGCATGGTACTTGGCAGTCACCATTTCATCCAAACTAAACAGCCCGCTCCTGCTGTTCCTTATAAACTGCATCAGCAACAGTGAAAACATATAATCATACTCAAGCAAAACAAAAAAACTGCAATAACAGGAAAGAGAAGGGAGATAAAATCGAATGTTTGTTACCCTCGAGAAAATATAACCAAGGGAAGAAAAAAAAACCATTCAGCATTTCATGAGCAACATAAATAGGAGCAGCTGGGGCAGGCTTACACGCTGAAGTGGGCTAATTGGGACACTTTGGTGGTTGGTTCACTGCTGTTTCAGTCTGGTTGGGACCAACTAGGAGTGACTGAGCCACTTTCCAAGTGATTCCCGAGGAGTGCACTTCACACCTACTGTATACGTCCTACACTCCATGTCCTGTGAGATCAGCCAGCCTCTCCGAAGACTTCACTTTTCTTCTCACAAATGTGCTTGCTTCGTTATGAGCCTTTCTGCCACACAGCACCCTTCACTTCCATGAAAACAGCTTTGCCTTCCTGTTCCGTCCCTCCCTTACAGCTTCCTCTCCTCTTCCTGTCTGACTCAATGTAGCAAGTGAAAATCCCATACCTCCCCGTTTCTTCCGTTGTTTCGTGCCAGAGGCTATGAACGCTGTGCACTTGAACTGGGACTTCTGTAAGAGCCCTCTTGATATATTACAGCCAAGGTATCAACAAAGTACATCTATTCTTACGACTGTCTGGTCAAAGGCCAATCACACGCATCCCACATTATTTGAATTAGTGTGTTACCTGCACATGGCATCGGACTGACAGAGCAAGAGAGAAGTCTTTGAACCGCACCTTTCTGTGTTGCCAAGTGTTTCAGATATATTAAGTCATGCATCTAAGCCAGTATTGCACTCAGATAGGCAGTAATCCTGACACTTTTTTATGTAAAGACTTTCCTAGTAAACACCATTTATTGCCACGCGTTACAAGTAGTTCAGATATGTTATAAAGATGTAAAAAAAAGGATTTTCTTTTCTTGTGGCTCCAGCTCCTGTTGAAGGAAACAGCAGAAGCATAATGTAATCATGGCTCCTGTATTTAGGCTGGCTAATGCTTCTGCTTGCTCTGTTTTCTTTGCTCTCCCTTTTCTGATTGGTTGCGTCGGAGCAGTAGCATTCAAAGACAGGTGGGGTTGTTTACCTTGACACGGTGCCGCTGCACATGTTCAGTGCCTCGGGGAGCCGGGCAAGCAGACACACTGCATTTCAGCTCTTCAGACCTTAAGCCGCTGAAGCAACTAATGCTTTGTACAACGCAGCCCACAAACACTGAAGCCTGGGCTGAATAAACAAAGAGAAGGCATCTTTTATCGGGCACGTCAGTGTCAGCACACAAGGAAACCATGAAAGATTTACATTGCGGTGAGAAGTATATGTTTGTGGAAGCCTGTGTGTACACAGAGTGACATGTTCCCTCCCTGTTTTAAAACCCTATTTTCCCATTTTTCTGGTTTATTCTGCAAAGAAGGATGCAGCCTGTGGTGCAGAAATACAGGTGAATGCAAGAACTTTCCAGTATCTAAGTCATTTGCCAGTCCCCTCTGGCATGCCTCCCTGCTTTTCTCTCCTCCAACTCCACCCCTCCCAAAAACAGACTGGAAAGAATGAGGAGAAGAGGCAACAGAAAGGGTGGAGAACTGACACCGAAGGGATGACAGTGTATGTTAATCGCTAGCGTTGACAAAACACCTTTTCTGTTAGCCCTCGGAGAGACTAACCAGAATTAGAACTTTTTTTGATGCTCTTTGGTGATCGGTGCAAAACTCTGAACAAAAACATTCATTACAGGACTTAAAACGATCCGAAAAGCAAGCAGAAATGATGCTGGGAACATGGTGCGTGCTTTGTAATAACATGCAAATTCCCCTCACCTATTCACCCCTGTCAGGTTGAACATGTTTTCTGAGAAATGTGGGGGGAGGACTCGTGGCAGCAAAGGCAATGAGTCTTGTGCAAAGTACTTAATAGTTAAATATTGCACCTACAATCCCAGAGATGCCTTTCTACCAGGGCGAACAAAGCAAATGAATCTTAATACAATGTTTTTATTTGGCTCTTGCTGAAGATGAATGAGAAAATTAAAGATGTGTCTGGTGAAATTGAGGCTGCAGTGGCGATAGCATGTCTAATATCTTTTGTATTTAGAAAATGACTAACGGTGTCAGCTCCCAGAGTGTATGTAAATCCCTAACTGTTGCAGATTAAGACAAGAAAAAAGGATGCTCCTTCACTGCTTTCATGTGCAAACCTGCCCGGTCTCGTGCTTTTTCTCCCTCTTTCTACTCCCTCCCCTCCCTTTCTTTACCTTGTGCCTCCCTTAGGCAGGAAAATGCTTCAGAGCAGTCATATTTAATCAGCATCTTCACGGACAACACAGGAATTTAAAGTCTGCTGCGAACAGCTTAGCAGTCGTACTCAGATCCCTCCCTTCCACCACCAGCACAGCAAAGACGACGCTCCTGACTGACATCGCAGCTGATGTGTGAAAATGTGGTGAATTGTGATTCTGTGTTTGACCGCGTCGCTTACTCCACGTTAATAATTGTATTTGCAGGCCTCATGAAGACGCTGCTGTCATGTTTCGCATTTCATTGCTTGTGACAGACGGAAGAATAATGTGTCTGTCTGGACGGGCTCCCACTACTCCACTCTGCTACAAGCTGCGTTTCCCTTTGATAGCAGAGGAAGGAAGGAAGGAAGACTGGGGGGAACGACAACATCCAACTTCCGCCGCGATTGATTCACATCGATATTATAAATACAACCTGGTTCCTTTTGCTTATTTCACCTGATAAGAAAGGCTCCAAGAAAAAGAATAAAGAGGGAAAGTTGGGTTTATTCTTCCTTGAAATTCTACAAAAGCCTGTAATCTTTAAGGTCATGTCGGGGTCAAAATCGACAACAAAAGCGATTACATCCATAAAAGGTTATTAACAGTTTTGCCTCGAGCGACTCGGGAAAGTAAATGTGGGCTTCATGACAAGAATCCTCCCTTTTTAAGTACCTTTCATCCCTTTTCTCCCTGCTGGCTTCAGTGTTCAGATCACAGTCATGTATTCATGCATAAACATTAATGTTATCCCAGAGGAGATTCGTTTCCCCTGGCCTGGACACAATAAATCACCCCGGGCCAAAGTAAAGAGTCTGGAGCAGCAGGACAGACGGCAAGTAGCTTTACTTTAAATGTCTTCCAAAGATTTTTCTTCCTCGTACCTTCACAACCAAACCGAGGATCCTGCACAGTTCTGGAAGAAGAAGCTGGATCATTCTGTCATTCTCTAATAACTGCTCGGTTTTACGCCGCTGTCGACATTGCAGGGAAATAAAAGACGCCACGCTGGCCGCATTCCATGTTTTGAAGTTGTGGGAGTTTCAAGGTCTTTCATCATCAATTTAGCATGCTTTACTTTGGTCTGTGACAGTGGAAAAAGTTAATCAAGAGGATGTGTGCGCACAAGAGAGACGGAACAAGATACCGTAGCAGAGGAAGGGGGAGACCTTTTCCAGACAGAATTTTCTGTTTGCTATCGAGCTCAGGAATGAATTTGGAAGGCCTTGTTTCCGCTGCGCTTAAGGCTGAGGATGAGTTAAGACTCCCTGCCTCACACTGAGACAAGCTTCCCACCGAGATAAGGCCATGGCTGAAAAATAGAGACAAAGAAGTGAACACAGACGCAGGTATCTACATGTCACTAACACGGGGCTCAGCGAAGGAAATCTTAGTGATATTTTGCCCACAAAGCCATGGAAAGAAAATTCAATACAAAGAGCACAAAGAGAATTAAATCAATGTTAACACAGGGTTGGGTTTAAAAAATTCCAGGGTAAATACTGACGGGAGGCAATCCTTTAAGAAAATCACAAAATGCTTTGAAATAGCTGAGAGGTAATAGCCATAATGGCTCCCTTTGAGTTGAAAGTGGTTCTGGTTGTAATTGGGCTGCAGTTTATATAGCAGAGGAACAAAGCTGCCCTTTGGCACACGAGTTGACTAGACAAGTGAAGTCTGCGCCCCTTTTCCTGCAGTTACCATGGTGACAGCGGCAGGCAGGGGGCATCCTCATCACCAGGGGGCAGTGTGGGCAACGCTACATATTGCCCAAGGTGCCGACCCCGATGCCTCGTACGTGCGCACGGGCAGCGCACGATCACGCAAACAACAGTCAAAGCAACGAGAAAACGTACAGAAAAACGGACACAGATGCACACAGCCAAGCAGGAATGCACGGTGTCATCTGCTCCTGACAGATGCCCCTTGGCATTTATCACACGCACAGGGCGGGGGCGGGGGGGGGGGGGGGGGGGGGGG